>JADBJO010011533.1:32500-64195 GCA_016801955.1 Conus betulinus | reverse complement strand
GTGTTGCGTGCATTGGTGGTGCGTGCGTGCATTGTGTGTGGTGGTGTGTGGGTGTGGGTGTGTGTGTGTGTGTGTGTGTATGTGTGTTGGGTGTGTGTGTGTTGTGTGTGGTGTGTGTTGTGGGTGTGTGTGTGTGTGCGTGTGTGTGTGTGGTGTGTGTGTGTGTGTGGGGTGTGTGTGTGTGTTATTTATTCTTCTTTCTTTGTTGAGAGAGCGAGAGAGAGATAGAGAAGCGGAGGGAGAGAGGAGAGAGATGGAGAGAGAGATGAGAGGAGATAGAGAAGAGAGAGAGAGCTCAGTCCTATAGTTTGTTAGGCGTGTCGTCTGTGGATCAGAGAGAAGTCTGCAAAACAGGAAATAAGACGACAGTTTCCGAAGTTGTGTTGTGTGTGTGTCGCGTGTGTGTGTGTGCCCTGTGTGTGTGGTGTGTGTGTGTGTGTGTGGTGTGTGTGTGGTGTGTGGGTGTGTGCGTGTGTGTGTGTGTGTGTGTGTGTGTGTGGGGTGTGTGGTGTTGTGCTTTGCGCGTGTGCGGGGCGTGCGTGAGTGCGTGGCGAGCGTGCGTGGGGGTGTGGTGTGTGTGTGGGTGTGGGTGTGTGTGTGTGGGTGTGTGTGGCCCGATGTGTGTGTTGAGAGGGTGTGTTTGCGGAGAAGGAGGAGAAGGAGAGAGACGAGAGAGATGAGACCGAAGAGATAGATGAGGAAGAGAGAGAGAGGAGAATTTCCAACATCTGTTCGGGCATTCCTCTGTGATTAAGATAAAGGAAAGCAAACCAAGAACTAACTCTACATTCCATTTTTTTAAAACTTATTGCAAGGGCACCTGCTTTTTCTTGGCCTGCTTTTTCTTGTTCCTGCTGCCCCAGGAAGCTGCGGTCAAGTCATTTTGTTCATGGCCCAGCCGACCAGGGAAGCCACGCTAAGGCTGCGGGCCGATGTAAACTCACTCTCACCTCCAAACCATCTCCTCACTGCAACAGCAGGGGGCTCGGATTATGCGGTTCTCTATGGAGCTGCAAGCTATGTGCAGATGTTAATGGAATGGTTCAGCAGGGAGAAGCATCAGCTCCTGCAGATTAGTTTTGGAGAATTTATTTTTATTCCTTCCACCGTCTGGGTATTTCTGTCTGACAAACGCTGTGAGTGCTGCTGTGCTGGGCAATTTATTGACGGCTAATCCTTCCTCTCCACTCTTGTCCCAGTTCTGAAACTCGTGCCGATCTCCCATCAGGGGTTGTGACTTTGATACTGGCCCAGTTTTTGTGTACAGGCAAAAATATGTATTATGTGTTCCACTAAGGTAGATATGTTTTCATCTATGCGAGATAGTTTGTGTTTGTTTGTTTTGTTTGTCTGTCAGCCAGATTATATCAAAATGACGGAATAGAATTCGGATCAAAGTGGATCTGCGAAAAAGAATCGAAGCTGTAGAAAGGAAACGTTATCAAAAACATACTAAATATCAACGTCTTGATCATATCACTGATGACAAGCGCGCCCAATGCAGCACATTGGACCATATGAAGATCTGCTGACATGTGAACCATTGGACCACATGAAGATCTGCTGACATGTGAACCATTGGACCATATGAAGATCTGCTGACATATGAACCATTGGACCACATGAAGATCTGCTGACATATGACACCATTGGACCATATGAAGATCTGCTGACATATAAACCATTGGACCACATGAAGATCTGCTGACATATGAAACCATTGGACCATATGAAGATCTGCTGACATGTGAACCATTGGACCACATGAAGATCTGCTGACATATGAACCATTGGACCACATGAAGATCTGCTGACATATGAACCATTATTTCAGCGCAAGATGGGCGTTGATTCACTTCAGTGCATACACACACACATACACACACACACACACACACACACACACACACACACACACACACACACACACACACACACACACACACATGGTCCCTATGAATGAACATGAGCGATTGCTCGTTCATTTTCGTTGTACTGAGTGTTTTGTATTTAGTCTGAAGAAGACGTAAGAGGTCGAAACGCGTCGCGTTTTGTCTTGTCACACGTTTGCCTGCGTTTCTCGGCGGTTGGCTGCTAACTACATTTAAAATTTGTTCAGATTTCCGCCTACAGTTGCCTCACGTTGCAACTTGAAATAAATCGATCTATTCACATGATCGTGCAGTTGACTTCATTTCCCTCTCCTCCTCCTGTTCTTCCGTTCCCCTGCACACACACACACACACACACACACACCAACACAAACACACACAACACACAACACACACTAACACACACACACACACCACACACCCAAACACCACACAAACACACACACACACAGAGAGAGAGAGAGAGAGAGAGAGAGGAGAGAGAGAGAGAGAGCGAGAGAGGGAGAGAGAGAGAGAGAGAGACAAACATACGGAACATTATAGGTTTTACGATTGTGAATTCAATATAACATGGATAACTGTTTTTCAGCTGCAAAGCATCCCGACTGAAATGTTTTCGGACATGCCACGTGATGTATTTTTAAGGACTCATCTCAAAGCATGTAAACGGTATCTAGAGAGAGAGAGAGAGAGAGAGAGAGAGAGAGAGAGAGAGAGAGAGAGGAGGGAGACAGAGAGACAGAGAGACAGAGAGAGAGAGAGACAGACAGACAGACAGAGACACACACAGAGAGAGAGAGAGGAGAGAGAGAGAGAGAGAGAGAGAGAGGGGCCGGAGAGAGAGAGATGTGGGGGTCTGTGAGAGGAGAGAGAGAAGAAGAGAGAGAGAGAGGATATAGTATCAAGTTAATGATCTATCTGCTGATTTTCATCTTCATTGTGTACAACGTCTTATAACTATGTATTCGAGTGTCTTCATAAGGAAGCCAGATGAGTGCCCACAGAACAGGCGCATATGGGAGATTACAGCAATGGCTGTCTGCGTATGGAAATGAACAGACTGTCAGCATATGTTTACAACACGCACGGAACTTGGGCGTCTTGATCTCTGTGCGACCACAGGGGACAAACCCTGCCGCTGCAGTCCTTATGGCTGCTAATCCATTGAGGGAAACGCCGACTGACTGGATCCAACATTTGTGGCGTGAGCATGTAATGCACTGATGAACGCGTGCAGGGTTGATGAATATTCATTGTAACTAGCCTCTGGCGGTCCAGATACTGATTAGTAGATCTTCCACTTCTCCCACGAGACTGACGCGGACTGTTGGTTAAGTTCATGATGGATTTCCCTTCGTTCCCTGGGGTAGGTCTGTGTACTCTTTCAGTGCACTATCACGTGCCTTTGTGTGTTCGCGTCTTTGAAAATACATGGATGTTTGTACATGCAACGCGTGCGCGTGCGCGCATGCGCATGCACACGCACATGTGAGAGAGAGAGAGAGAGAGAGAGAGAGAGAGAGAGAGAGAGAGAGAGAGAGAGAGAGAGTGTGTGTGTGTGTGTTGTTGTTGTTGTTGTTGTTGTGTGTGCATGTGTGTGTGCGTGCACACACGTGTACGCGTATGCTCACACACGCGTGCTCACAGGGCCATGTGTATGTGTGTGCATGCACATGTGGGAGTACATATAGCTTCTGTGCGTGGGTGGGTGGGAGGTGGGAGGTGGTAAGGGAATGACCCTGTGTGTTGTACATGTCTGTGCATGTTTGAGTCGATGTGTATTCAGATATGTGTGTGTGTGTGTGTTGTGTGTGTGTGTGTGTGTGGTGTGTGTGTGTGTGTGTGTGTGTGCGCGCGTGCGTGCGTGCGTGCGTGCGTGTGTGTGTGTGGTGGTGTGTGTGTGTGTGTGTGTGTGTGTGTGTGTGTGTGTGTGTGTGTGTGTGTGTGTGTATGAAATAGAGATAGAGGGATAGAGAGATAGAAAACACACACACACACACCACACACACACACACACACACACACACACACACACACACACACAGAGTAAAATGTAACACATTCCTCAGCAAATGCTTGACATATGATGTGATTGGAGTCTGCCTACCCTGGGAAGCTTTCTGCGGGAGAGCCAGCCCTGTGCGAAGGCAGCGCACAGCCTGTTAAATCACCCATGGGGGCACGACGAGAGGAAATCTTATTTTAGTTGTTCATCCTAGTGCGAAACTAATTTTCTGTGGTGTAGTTGTAAACGTATAATACAAGTTCGTGATTCTAATGATATTTTCACAGTGTCCTGGCTGAAAAGAAAAGTGAGGTCCTTTTCTGTGATGTAAGGGTTCCAGGCACATTAGACAGCTCTTCAGTTCACTTATGAACGGAACAAGTACCACCCCCCCCACCCCCACCCGTTGGGTGCACCCCCACCCCGCGCCAATTTCTCCAAAATGCTTTCTAACTTTGAAAAAGTATGTAAAGAGAAAAAGGTCATTCCATAAGTTGTCGTTACACAGGTATTTGGTGGAAAAAAAAAATGAACAAAACGTTATCAATATCAACTGTTTCCGCTCAGTTCATTTTAATAGTCAACCAGAGTTCACCGCATGCAATTAGAAAATGGTAAAAAAAAAAAAAAAAAAAAAAAAAAAAGACAAAAAAATAAAAAACCCCAAAAAAAAAAAAAAAAAAAAAAAAAAAAAAAAAAAAAAAAAAAAAAAAAAAAAAAAAAAAAATCTCTCATAATCTTTCGATATACTCGCTCGCTCTCTTGCAATTTTCTCTCTCCCGCCATCCTATAACCGCATCTTTGCTATCTATCCACATCCACAATTATCCATCCCTACCCCATATACATATATCTCGAAATCAAGATCTGTATGTGCTCGTAAATCTATCTTCTACATCCATCCTCTCTCTCTCGCCTCTCTCTCTTCTCTCTCTCACGTCTCACATCGCTCTCTCAGACGAGGTTACGTTAAAGTGGCATACCTTTCAAAACAATTGTGAGAAAAATCGATGGACACTGTGACTATCTCCATCTCTACCCTCTTCCCATCAGCCGTCAGTATGTGGACTTACCTCCATTGGGGTTTTTGCACGCAGGATCAGGCTGACGGAAGGACCAGACTGCTGAGTGAGGATGCATGCTCTCTTTCAGACGGCCTGCTCTGCATTGCTATGCAGGTGTCTGGCGCCGCGTAGAGCGAGGTCAGGGAGGAAGCAAGCGTTCGATATTCACCCGGGAATGGCAAACAGGCTCACCAGAGCACGGGCTGATCTGTTGTGTGGCTGGACAGTAAAGTTCGAATTGACAGCGTTTTCCTTACGGATCATAAGATTGGATTGATTGGCCTGAGTGAATGAGAGAGGGAGTAGTAGGAACTAGAGAGAGACACGAGAGACAGCGAGGAAGAGATAGTTAGAGAGAGATAGTATAGAGAGTTAGAGATAGGAGTAGAAGTAGAGAGATGAATGAGAGATAATTGATTGGGTGGCCGCAATACCGGCCCGAATATAGTAACTGCAAACTTTGCCAATGGATCACACACATATAGCACACGAAATTAATCGCGCAGCGCACGCTAGTCTCTCGCGGCAAGCAACACACACACACACCACGACACACACACACACACGCCCGCGCGCGCACTAACACAGACCCACACACACCACAGATACAGAAAAGTCACACGCAGACATCACAACAAACACAGGACAGAGCAGACAGACACAGCACATCTATTGCACGTACCCAGTCACACACACTAGCAGCACACAACACCTCGGTAACATGCACACACACACACCTAAATCAGCCACTCACACACATACTCCCGCGCCCCGCGACGGGAACCCGTTGGGACACCTCACCCTCCCCCGACCACATACACTTGGAACAGACCCATACATTAAACGCTAAACACAGCACAGACAAACAGACACACCACACACACACAGCAACACACATCACACATACACACACACCCACAGCTACACACAGCAGCACACAACACTACCACACACACACCACACACAAACACACACACGAAACACAGACAGGCCATGAAGGCACACCAGTATGTACACTCCGCAGTGCTGACGAATATAACAGTATATGAATATGTGAGCGCATTAGCGCGCATCGTCGCGCGCGCAGACTACGGACACGTGACGACAGCCACAGCTACACACACTGACACACACATCAGCACACCACACACACACACGTACACATTCATCCACTTAGCACACACACACACACACGACACACACATGCATATCCAACGTCCTTCCTACCACTCATCTAACCTCAAAAAAGCAACAGAAAAAGTAATATTAATTTCTGGATACGAGCTGTCATACTTGTCAGTCACAGCAACATCGTCCCTCGCACAGCACAGCCACCAACCATACAGAGAAAAAAAAAATTAAGGGGTGGGGGTGGGGATGTGACAGATAGATTGTTTATTCTCGGTGACAGCAGCAGCTCATCGTCTCATATGCAGAATAACATAAGAGACTTTGACTTCTCTCTCTCCTCTCTCCCTAATCACCATGCTGCGTGTGCTCGTCCAAATCTCGGTCAAGATTCGGTAAGATCAGTCATCTCGTCTCACTCCAAGGGAATCATGATCTTTCCTTTGTGTGTTGTGTGTATTGTGTGTGGGGTGGCGCTGGGGCGTAGGTAGTAGGGGTTGGCTATTGGAGTGTGGTTGGATTTGGGGGTTGGGTACGAGAGGTGGGTGGTGGGTGTGTGGAGTTATGTGTTTGTGTGTGTTTGTTTGTGTGTGTTTGGTGGGCGGTGCTGAAACTTTATTTGGTCTGCACGCTTCTAACCGTTGGTACGATTCTCTCGTGTGCCTTTTTGTAAGCAAGACCTTTTTTCTCTCCCGGAGGGAGCTTCGTTTCCTAGCATCTCTGTCAACCGTGTGTAGTACGAGTTGTCTGAGTGGAGAGTATTAGAGAGAGATAAAGACCAGATATCTGGGAGATTAGAGTATTCACGTGGGGTCACAATCTTTTTACAGACGACATTTTGTGTCATTACTGTGTTTAACTAGATGATTGTCCACATTCCTCCTCGCAAACACGTGGTCTCCCGCTCACATCACACAGGGTCATATTTCTTTATATTTTTCTTTAGTCATACTGGTGTCATTTGTGTTCTATGTTTCTTCATTGTTGTGTACACTATTTCGCTCTCTTAACATGGTGGTCTGAGCCCACAAGGACACCCAGAGAACTTAGTTGTGACACTGACCTTTGTGTTGATCTGTCGTATTTTAATATACTAGTAGTTGTCATATTATAACTTGACGTGTCGCAACATGGTGTCGACAGTGGTGTATCTGTACAATAAATGTGCAGACGTCTATAATTAGCAACTTGGATCGAACTAATGAGGATGAGAAGACAAGACAAGAGGGTGAAAAAGGAGGGAGAGAGAGAGCGGCTAGAGAGACTAGAGAGAGAGGAGAGAGAGAGAGATCTAGTGCACTTTCAGTCATGAGTGGCTACACAGTGATCGCCTGGTAGGGGTTTTGGTGGTGTCGAGGAGCGGCACAGCTGGTGCGCTTGTCTGAGCCTGGCTTCTTCCATCCACAAGACCGTTTCTTCCTTCATTCTGCTTTGGATCTTAATATCCCCGTTTTTGAGGGATCTTGCCTTTGGTTTAGATAATGTTTCCTTGAATCCCTTGTGTTTGCTCATTACGTCTGTTCGCTTTATTTGTTGCGATGGTGACTGAAATATGTCTGTCCGCCAAAGTTGTTGTGATTGATATTCTTTGAAATAAGTCTGTTGGCTTTGATTTTTGCGATAATGACTCTTTGAAACTACTTCAGTTTTGACTATTTGAAGTTCTGTTTGCTTCATTTGTTGTTATTATGACTCGTTGACGTCCTTTCGTTTCCGACGATGTGATAATGACTCTTTGTAACTGCTTCTAAGACACTCACAGAAGGACTGAGTTGTACTCATATCACACACACACACACACACACACACACACCACACACACACACACACACACCACACACACACACACACACACACACCACACACACACACACAGAGAGAGAGAGAGAGAGAGAGAGAGAGAGAGAGAGAGAGAAGTGCTTCACATCACCAACAAACGCTTGACAGATGATGGTGTTCAAGTGTAGGGCTGGAATCTGCCTGTGCTGAAAAGCATTCCAGAAGAAACCCAGCCCTGGGTGGTAAGCAGCTTACAGCCAGTTTAATCAAGCATGGAGCCCTGCATTATGCAACGAGCGGAAATCTTATTCAGTCGCTCATCCTGGTGCGGCACTACCTTTTCCTGCGGTGTTGGCTTTGTTAAACATATTGTACGATTTTAATGACATTTTCAAAGCGTTATGGCTGAAAGAAAAGTGGGTCAATTTCCGTGGAGATGTTAGCGCTTGTGAGACGTTATGGCTCGGTTTTCTTGTGAAGTGAACCCCCTTCTCCTCCCTCACGTCTCCAAAGTGCTTTCTTGTCCGTAAAAAAATCTATAACTTGTCGTTAGACAGGAATTGATGAAAAAACTACAAACAACTAACAAAACAAAGAAACAAAACTGACAAAGCAAATTCTCAGACTGAAAGCAAGTTATCATGGCTGCTTTGGGTGTGTGCTGTTGGATTCTTTTTCGAACCCTTGGCGGTCGGAACACCACAGAATTATGGACTGTGGTTGTCTCTCTATCTGACGCCAAGAGCACAGACACAATCAGCCGTGTCTCCCTGATGAGTCCGATCCAGCGGACGAAAGGCCTCGGAGCAGGCGATAAATATATAGATCTGTCTTCGAGAGGGATTGCGATAGTTTCCTTATGAAGCTAGCGAAGGGTTTTCATATTTATGATATACATTTTCCCATTTACTTCATATTTCTCTCTCTCTCTCTCTCTCTCTCTCTCCTCTCTCTCTCTCTCTCTCCTCTCTCTCTCTCTCTCTCAATTTCAAATCTTTGCCAAATCATGACTATAATGATGGAAGAATTGTTAACCCTGCAGTTTTCCCCCCCCACTACTTAATTGTTCAGCATTATATATATATATATATATATATATATATATATATATATAAGCTTGCTGAAGGCTCATTTTGAGAAGCATTTTATTATTCCCCATTCACCCTCTCAAGCACATACTGTTAGTTAGGCAAAATTAACAACACCACTGCTTATCTCCCCCTATTTCTTCACTCTAAGACATAAGAGCAAGTTTTTGTTTTATGACTGAATTACATACACACACACACACATACACACACACACACACACACACACACACACACACACACACACACACACACATATATATATATATGTATATATATATATATATATATATATATATATATATATATATATATGTGTCTTTACTGTGAAGTCAGAAAGTAAAAAAATGGCATCTCTGCCTCTGCCTCTCTCTCTCTCTCTGGCGCGCGCGCACATGCGCGCACACTCTCTTTCTCTCTGTGTCTTAGAGAGGTTAAGCAGATGAAGTGTACATTCAACAGTTGTGAAAAAAAAAATCGATGCTACAGTGTGTGTTATGGAAATGCACATACTGTTAGCATATGTTTACAACACGCAGGGAACTTGGCGTCTGGACCTCTGTGCAACCACAGGGGACAAACCCAGCCGCTGCAACCCTAATGGCTGCTAATTGAGGGAAACGCCGACTAACTGGATCCAACATTTGTGGCGTGAGCATGTCATTAGCTGATAAACGCATGTAGGGTTGCTGAATATTCATTGTCACTGGCCTCTGGCGGTCCAGATACTGATTAGCAGATCTTCCACTTCTCCCTTGAGAGTGACGCAGACTGTTTGGTTAAGTTCATGATGGATTCCTCGTCGTTCCCCGGGGTGGGTTTGTTTACTGTTTGGATGCGTGATTACGCGCCTTTGTGTATTCACATGATGACAGACGATGTTGTGTTCAAGTCTAGAGCTGGAGTCTGCCTACTTTGGACTGCTTTCTGTGAGAACGCCAACCGTGTGGGCAAGCAGCACACGGCCTGTGAAGTCAAGCATGTGGGGCTGCATCGGGCAAAGAGATTGGTTTTTTCCACGTACGCAGGCTGATGCTCCTGCGGACACTCCCTGTATAGACAGGCTAGGATTAATCCCATCTACCCAACAAAGGGAGTGGAGAGTTTTGTGAGTATGACCCTTTTTTACTTATCTCGCCATTAAAGCAGCCATACTCCAACTTTGGGGAATGTGTGTGCTATGTGTAACGTGTCATCCATACCAACGGCCAAACTGGTCTTCTCTTCCGAAAGTTGGTGATGGGATTTTACGTGTGTAAAAGATGATATGCGTGCGTTCACACACACGGAACCTCGGTTTATAGTCTCATTCGAAGGACTGTATAGGAAATGGAGTCAGAACCAATGCTAATTCCACGGGAAAAATTCCCCTGTAGCGAAACAGCCTGGCAGAGATTCGAACCCGCAACCCCAAGGATCACCTAGATCACGAGTCCGGCACTCTACCACTGAGCTATCCTATCCCCCCCCCCCCCCCTCCCCACTTGCAAAACCATGAAGGCTGATCTAGTTGCTCATCCTAGTGTAAAACTGGTTTTCTGTGGAGTAGGCTTTGTTAAACACATCATAACTTTTCACAATCTTAATGATATTTTTCAAAGCGTTCTGGCTGAAAGAAAAATGAGGTCCGTTTTTTTTTTTGTCAGATGTCAGGGCTTCAGAGAGATCATGCAGCTCTGTCGCTTGTGAACTGAACCTTTCCTCCCTTCAACTCCTGCAAACGGCAGAAAAAGCAATCCATACTTTGTCGTTATTCAGAAACAGGTTAAAAGCTAAATAATGACAAATCAACCTCAACAACAACAAAAAACAATAACAAAAAAACAACACAAAAAAAAACAGACCCCCCCCCCCCCCCCGACCTAATGTAAATTATCATGCAATATAAATCATTTTCCATTGTTCATGTTTATATAGCTAAATCACTTTGATCTTGGAAAATGCAAAAAAATGATATCTCTGCCCGTCTGTGTGTCTGTATTGCTCTTTCTCTCTATCTCCCTCCCCGCTCTCACTCTCCCCCTCTCTCTCAGACAGGTTAAGCATAAATGGAGTGCTTTCAACTGAGAAAAATCGTTGAATAGTGTGTCTCCTTCTTTACCCCACGGCCCCTCCTCCATCAGCCGTCAGTGTGTGGACTGACCTCCATTGGTTTGCACGCAGGAATCAGCTGACGGAGGACCAGACTGCTGAGTGGAGGCTGACGCGCTCTTCAGACGTCTGCTCCAGTGCTATCAGGTGCTGCGCCACATAAAGCGAGGTCAGGGAGGAAGAATTTCATTTCACGGGAGGGATGGCAACAGGCACACAGAGCACGGGCTGTCTTTGTGTGAGGGGATTGTCAGAGGACTGATTACAGAATATGTGTGAAAACGTTGTAAACATTTTTTCTTAATGCAAATGTCTGATCGATGGACCTATTTATGAGAATGTAGAAGAATTACCTCCATTTTTTTTGAAGAATAACCTTGTAGATGTAATCTGTTTTCTGAGCTTTTAAACTTTGTTCTTCTGATTGATGCATCCAAAGAATCAGACATCCACGGAACAGAACAGGCACGTGCGTGCGCACATGCGCGCGCACACACACACACACACACACACACACACACACACACACACACACACACACACACACACACACACACACACAATGCACACACACACACACACACACACACACACACAAAGACACACACACACATGCGCGCGCGCGTGCACAGATACATACATGCACACGCGTGCGCACACAGACAGACAGAGAGACAGACACACACACACACACTTACACACTAACACACAAACACACATACACATACACAGAGACCTAGACACACGCAGACACACTCACATGCACACATACAGACAGGCAGACAGACACAGATTGATGAACAGACATTTTAGCGGCAACACACACACACACACACACACACACACACACACACACACACACACACACACACACACACACACACACACACACACACACACACACACACACACACACTATGCTGTCATTGTTTCTCGATATACTTTTCTCGTCTATGTGAATTGAAAAAGAAAAACCCTCGTCAATCTTATTCATACTGCATAAGAACCCACCCTCTTTCTCTCACAAAGAGAGAGAGAGAGAGAGAGAGAGAGAGAGAGAGAGAGGAGAGAGAGAGAGAGAGAGAGAGATTTTTCACAATCTTCCCTGTTGCAAGCATTGCTCTCTCTGTCTGTCTGTCTGTCTGTCTGTCTGTCTGTCTGTCTGTCTGTCTCTCTCTCTCTCTCTCTCTCTCTCTCTCTCTCTCTCTCTCTCTCTTTGTGAGAGGAAGAGGGTGGGTGGGTAGCAGTACCTTTCGGAGAACAATAACCAAACATTAACAAGGAAATTCGTTTTTTTTCTGCCATTCTTTTAAACACAAAGGGTGGACAAGAGATCTCCATTGATCAATGAAAACAGGGATTGAATCCTCTTTTCAAAATAATAGTTGTAAAAGAAACAATTTTAGCATGTATGTTCCATACACCAGCTGCACTGGAATAAAATGAATGAATGATGCATTCCTAGATTTAGACACTGCTGCAGGAAGATATAATGTCTCTTCTTCGATTTCCTTGTGTGCTATACATGTTGTCAAAAAGCTGCCAGAATTGTCACGCTCTGAGTTTGTGCATTGTGATGTACGGTAGACAGACAGACAAAGAGAAACAGGCAGACAGACACAAATATTTTGACGTAAAGATGAAGGGAAACACACACACACACATTTCAAACATATATACCACACTGCACTCCACATCATAACTTAACTCCAAGTTTGGAGCATGACTGACCTTTACATCAAGACGTGTCAAGTCCAACCCCCACTGGAATATTACAGCTTCTCCATATTTTATAAGACAGACACCATCAGATCGTCCATTTGTCTATTGATTGTTGCTAACAGTATTCTCCATTTCATAAACAGAAGTTTTTATATATTGAACACTCGCTCACTATAACCACAACAGAAATGTGTGTGTGTGCTCACTAGTGTGTGTGTGTGTGTGTGTGTGTGTGTGTGTGTGTGTGTGTGTGTGTGTGTGTGTGTGTGTGTGTGTGTGCGCGCGCGCGCGCGCCATGCATTCTAGTAAGTTATATCGGAACGCTAACGGGATTAACCCCCCCCCCCCCCCCCCCTTGGATACAGGGACCGTCATTGATGAAGGATGGAAAATGGCGAAGGAGATTTCCTCGAATCCCTGGGTGATTGTGAGTGGAAGGACAGAACGAGAGAGACAGAGCGACGTGGCCAGTAAGTGGAAGCCCCACAACACTTTCCCATCATTCTTGTGGCTCTTTAGGGCAGGTAGGGGAGTCCCAGTGGGGCTGTCCCTGCGTGGAGGCTGAAGCCATTGCCTATGCATGGGTTGATTCCGTTCATGATGCTTCTTTCTCTGGTCAGAGTGTCACACAAAGGGAGACGAGCGCTTAATCTGATGTGGGGTTTGGACAGATAGATGCAGCGTTGCAGGTGGTCTAGCACACACGTTCGCATACGTGTGATAGGCACGCACATACGCATGCACTCACACACACACACACTCACACACTCTCCACACACACACTCTCACTCACACACACACACACGCGCGCGCGCGCATACACGCACACACACGTGCACACACACAAACTCTCTCTCACACAGACGCACACACACAGACACACACACAGACACACACACAGACAACACACACACACATATACGCACACGCACACGCACACACAGGCAGACACACACAAACACACACACGCACATGCGCGCACGCACACAGGCAGACAGACAGACAAACACACACAATATACGTGCAGAGGCAGCTCACCCAAGGCAAGATACATGCATACACATAACCACTCATACAACACACACACACACACACACACACACACACACACACACACAACCAACACAGACTCACCTAAAGAACAAGATTTGGAACACATGATTTCTTTAAACGAATGCGTACGTACCACCATACTCATAATGAACATGGAACACTACTCATCGAAAGAACATGTGTGTGTGTGTGTGTGTGTGTGTGTGTGTGTGTGTGTGTGTGAGAGAGAGAGCACTCGCAAACGTGTGTGTGTGCATGTGCAAACGCAATTGTTTGCGTATGTGTTGTGTCCTTCGAACTTCCCCCTTTCCAGCGCTCTATCAGATGATCGTTTGGAGAGATCACCTAAAACTCCCATGGACTCACGCTAGATGACGTGGGGCTAGCTTTTATGTATTATCGGATTAGCCTTTGTTTCTACTATTACTATTACCTACTGCTACTACTACTACTGCTTCTGCTACTACTACTACTACTACTACTACTACTGCTATTACTACTACTACTACTACTACTACCACTATCACCACCAATAACAACAACAACAAGAACAATACCACCAACAACAACAGCAGCAGCAACAACAACAATAATGGTATTGATAATAATAATAATAATAATAATCATAATAGTAATAGTGATAACAACAAGAACAACTAAACAATAAGATACAGCAATAAAATGATAATGATAATAATAATAATAACAATACAATGTTACTATTATTAGTAACAATAACAGTAACAATAATAATGATCATTTTTCTACGTTTATATAGTAATGATAACAACAACAATACAATCATTTTTCTACGTTTCGCAATTCTCTGTCACTTCTCTGTCAGATGAAATACAAAAAAAAAAAAAAAAAAAAAAAAACATTTTTAATTGAGGGAGGCTTGAAGTAATTTAATGCACGTGGGAGTTCGTTTTGATATATGCCAGAGTTTCCCCTACTGGGGAGGAAGTTGACAGGCACGTTATTCGGGTTTCTCTCCGCCCAGTGGAACCATGACCGAACGAGTCGGCTTTCTCCACAGGGGGAACGTGCGTTTCATCTCTTTCAGCTGCAATTTACATTCTGCTGCTTGTTAGCGTCAGTTACAATCCAGCACCGCGCGTTTAGTGTTTGAATGCAAATAAATGAGCCGATGCTTATAGCTGTTTATCATCGTTTGGGATGGTTTTTGATCATTCACGTTTAGTTGTTGATCACAGTCGTTCTGGTGTTTTGACCTCTTTCTCATCGCGTCATGCTGTTCATCTTCGGCACTATTACACCACTTCAGCAGCAGTCGCAGAACTGCAGACCACCGACCCCAAGCTTGTAATCAGCAGGAGAGTCAGCAGGAAACAGCCACTTTATCACAGTGACTAATTGTGGACAGAACGTGAAGGTAAAGAATGGCGAACTTTCAACGGTGCTGATGGAACAGGTAGCCGATTTACCATCTTTTGATTACTCTGAAGACTCTGGGAGTGGGTGCCTTGCAAGGAACGATAGGAATGACTGGAACGGGGTGTGAGTCGCCTGACGCTTTTGACACGGCACACAGGATCTGGGGCAGCCCCTGGAGGAATAAAAGCTTTTGCAGGGGCGGATCACTTGGTCCATGAGAAGAGGTCTGTAGTGGAAGAGGTATGGGATGGGGATGGGCAGGGCTTTCCCTTTCTTCTTCCAAAGGCGGAGAGTATTCAAAACGTACGTTGTCATTCAAAGGGGGTGGTGAAGGGTGGTGGTGGTGGTGGTGGGTTGATGAAGGGGGTAGAGAGAATTGGTGGAGGAGAGGGAGGGGGGATAACGATGACTTTTTTGTTTCGTTTACGATATGAGATTCACTCAACGCCCTCCCCCCTCCCCCCCCCCAAAAAAAAAAAAAAAAATTGTTGAGCTTGAGCTTGGGAGAGAGAGAGAGAGAGAGAGAGAGAGAGAGAGAGAGAGAGAGAGAGAGAGTGTGTGTGTGTGTGTGTGTGTGTGAGAGAGAGAGAGAGAGAGAGAGAGAGAGAGAGAGAGAGAGAGAGAGAGAGAGAGAGAGAGAAAGAGAGAGACAGAGACAGAGAAAGTGGTGTTCTGGATTAAGCAAATGAAGTATTCTCACCCGACGATCTTTATTGAGCTGGAGGGAGAACAGCAGGGAGAGAGGAAGCGCAGGGCGCGCGTGATGAGGTGGGGGTTGAGGAGGGTGGAGGGGAGGTCCGGACCCCCCCCCCCCCCCCCCCCCCCCCCCTTCCCCCGCCCCCCCCGCTTCCCTCCAGTTCACTCCTTCCCCCCGATCTGCACCCTGTTTTGATTAATACTGACACCCCCTTTTTATCATCACACCGCATGGAAAACAGACAGGCTGTAATGGAGAGCGATGAGGTGTCGGGGGGGGGGAGGGGGGGGGGGGGGGGGGGATGATGAAATGAACTTCTTTGTTCCATCCATCTCGGTTCCTTGAGGTCGACCTGAAGACAGTTTTCAAAGCTTGATCAGAACCACACTGTTAGCTTCTAATTGGCTGCAGCCGACAATTCATTACCGTTACCGGGGCAAGATAGTTCACGTCTGTGCAGGATTAATTAACTTAACTCACCTCCTCCTTCTGCTCCCCCCTCCCCCCCCCCCCCCCCCCCCCCCCCCCCCCGGCCACTTCCTCTCTCCCCTCTCGGTGTTTGATCACCCCAGCCTTCTCGCCAGCAACCACTCATTTAAAATGAATATCCTCAATTTCCCAAAATAAAAGTCAGTTGAAACCATGACGGTTGTTTTTAAATCTGACACTTCTGCATTTTAACCGATCGATATCTTCGTCCTGACTGAAGAAGGTCATACTGATTTGCAAGGACATGGGTCTGGTCACACGTAATCTTCTTCGCTTACAACTAACACGGCACCTATATAGCTCACTCAGACTTTTTTGTCTCTCACCAACGATTTTTCCTCCCACGTTCACACTTTCTCAAGCACATTTCTGCTCTTCACAGTCAACCCACCATACCAACACATAAT
Organism: Conus betulinus; assembly: GCA_016801955.1. Taxonomy (NCBI): domain Eukaryota; kingdom Metazoa; phylum Mollusca; class Gastropoda; order Neogastropoda; family Conidae; genus Conus; species Conus betulinus. The sequence goes on along the minus strand of JADBJO010011533.1, from coordinate 47,382 downwards.
GAGAGAAAGTTAGAACAGATTCCAAGAAGCATGAATAAAATGTCCGAAGAATGTCAGTATTCACATGAAATGATCGCAGCTTGCGAAGACAATATAATCTGGTTTGACATTTTTTTGTGGACATACTCAACATGGGATTTAAATTCAGCTTATTATCTATAAAAGTTCCTAAATATTTGTATGATTCAACACGTTCTACTTCAGCACCTTTGATAAAAAGTGGTGGTACAGCTTTTGGATTCTTTCTAAAATCAATCAACATTTCTTTCGTTTTTGTTACATTCAGATCAAGATAGTTATGATCGCACCAGTCAACAAATCTTTGAACCTCCTTGAAGTAAACAGAATCAGAGTTGGAAAGATCTACAAGTGCTGAGTCATCTGAATATTTAATGTACAAAGTTGAATCACTTCCTGAACAATCATTTGTGTACAGAGTAAAAAGCACTGGTGATAAAACAGTACCCTGGGGTGCGCCAGTTGAAATGACTCTGGAAGACGAAAAAACACTTTGATATCGAACAGACTGTGTCCTCTCTGTAAGAAAATCAATTATCCAAAGAATGAGCTTGTTACCCACATTTATGTTAATGAGTTTCTTTGCCATCAGATGTGGTTGTATGGTGTTGAATGCTGATGAGAAATCAATAAAGAGAATGCGTACAAAGGAGGCAGGTTTTTCGAGGTGTGTGAAAAAAGCATGATGGAGAAGTGTGAGTGTGGCATCATCTGTTGATCTGTTCTGTTGGTATGCGAACTGAAACGGGTCTTGGTACTGTGTAGTATCTTTTAAAACATAACTGAGAGGACAATTCTTTCAAGACATTTCATTGCAACAGATGTGAGGGCAACTGGTCGGTAATCATTTAAACAGCTTGGGTTGCGTTTTTTGGGAACAGGACATACAGTGGCATTTTTCCATAGAAAACAGGAATTATACATTCTCTAAGTGACCAGGTAAACAAACGACTGTAAACATAGGAGAGCTGAGAAGCACACACCTTCAACAATTTTCCACAGATATTATCAGGGCCCATTGCCTTTCTCACATTTAAACGTTTGAAAAAAAAAACTGACATCATTTTCCTCAATCACAACAGAATCACTTCCATCAACATCGTTTTTAACATTGCTTTGGAGTTCTTCCTTCACTTCCTTTAATTCTTTACTAAAATCTTTATCATCAAATCTACAGTAAAAATCGTTCAGCTTTTCTGCAAATTGCTTCTGTTCTTTTGCTGTTTTTTTGTTACTAATATTTTGTTTTTTGACATTTTACCTGAACCTGATAAAACCTTTATTCCTTTCCATGCATCTCGCATATTTCCATTCTGGAACATGTTTTCAACTTTTCTCTTGTAAGCTCTCTTGATTCTTCAATCTCCGTTTGCAGTTTCTTTTGTACAACCTTACGATCGCATTTATTGCCTGATTGAAAAGCTCTTTTTTCTCATTTAGAGTTATTTTCAGAGATTTTGTAATCCAAGGTTTGTTGTTGGGAAATATTTTGTGTCCAAACACTGCACTTGCTTTTTAGTGATAGGTTGTGTTTTCACTTTTGGTCTGTAAGCTGGCAAGAGATGAATGGCATTGTGATCAGACTGACCAACAGGGGGGAGCTGAACACACTTGTATGCAGATGGTATATTACAGTAGCATAAATCAAGTATTTTATCCTTTCTTGTAAAACATGACACATACTGTTTAAAAGAAGGCAGGCTTGAATTGAGGTCACAGTCATTAAAATCTCCGAGGATAAAGCACGGTGCGTCGGGTGACATGGCCTGCAGAGCGTGAACAGAGTCCGTGATTTCTGCAGCTGCACGTACAGTATTTGCGGATGGTGGCACGTAAACAACAGTCATGAAGAGCTGTCCGAACTCACGTGGCAGGTATTTCGGTCGCAGTGACACTGCTAAAAGTTCCACGTCACGCGTACACACTTGACGACGCACTTTAACGTTCTCACTGTTACACCACTTCTCGCTCACGTACATACACACCCCTCCCCCCCCTTGATTTTCTCTGTCACGCGCTTGTCTCTCGCAGGAGTATCAGCCTGCGTACGCAAAAGAAGAACACTATTAGGCGAGAATTACCTAACGGATTTTAACAACGGTTCATGGACCAGACGGACAGAATGCACCCCCGGAACACGTCTATAAAATTTTGACGTGGATCCTGATGAAGATCGACAATTCGTCAGGAAAGTTACGCAAAAACTGCAGGACAGGACCGATATTTACGAAACTCGGTGGAAAGATAGAATACGACCCAAAGTGGGATCCGTGAAATTTTGGTGCGGATCCGTAGCACGGATCAAAGGATGAATCCAGGATCCGTTGGACGTTGGTGGAGGTCTGAGTCCTCCCTGGTAGCCATCTAGTTGTCGCTTGGTTTCTAAAGAATTTTAAGGTGGAAGTTGCCTACTGTGGAATTGTTAGCTCAAGTCTCCACAAGTTGTGCTGTCTTTTGAGTTTTTCTTTGTTTTTGTTATCAATGATCAATGGACAATTTATTATTCTGCAACGTTAAACAAAACAAAACAACAACAACAACAACAACAGCAGCAGCAACAACAAGAACGAAACAGGAAAAAACGTGCTTAAACTAGAATGTCAGAACACACTTACACACCGTTCTACACACATACACACACGCACGCATGCACGCACGCACGTACGCATGCACGCACGCACGCACACACACGCGCACTCGCCCCCTCACCCCCCTCTCCCCCACATACATACATATACACGCACAAACACATACGCGCACCGGACAGACACACAGACAGACACACAGACAGACACACGAACAGACAGACAGACAGACAGACAGACAGACAGACAGACAGACAGCATTTCTTCGTTCCCATTGTCAAGTACTCCCTGTTCTATAAGAACTGGGAGTACAAACAAAAAAAAGAAAAAAAAAAAAAAAGCTCGGTTGTGTTATTATTGCTGTGGGAGCTCAGTTGACGGAGGCAGCAGCGGGGGAAAGGGGGTCTGTCTGGCGGAGAGGGAAAGAGATAACGCTGTCAAAAACAGTCAGAGAAAAGCACGAGCTGCTCAAATGTCAAGGCAACTGAAAACACAGCATGAGGTTTTCTCAGATGACCCGATGGTCGGCTGATCAAAACATTGCCCACCTGAGAACAAGGTGTTTGTGAGAGTGAGTGTCAGTGAGCCACTCTGTGTGTGTGTGTGTGTGTGTGTGTGTGTGTGTTTGCGCGCGCATGCGCGCGCATGCGTGCATGTATGCGGGCGAGTAGCTGCGTGCATATGTACTTGCGTGCGTTCATGTGAGTATGTGTGCCAGCATGTTTCTCTCTGTCTCTCTCTGTCTCTCTCTGTCTCTCTCCGTCTCTCTCTCTCTGTCTCTCTCTCTCTCTCTCTCTCTCTCTCTCTCTCTCTCTCCCTCCCTGTGCGTGCGTGCGTGCGTGTGTGTGTGTGTGTGTGTGTGTGTGTGTGTGTGTGTGCGCGCGAGTGTGCGTGCATTCGAGCGCGCGTGCGCAGGCGCGCGCGTGTGTGTCTATATATATATATATATATATATATATATATATATATATATATGAGAGAGAGAGAGAGAGAGAGAGAGAGAGAGAGAGAGAGAGAGAGAGAGAGAGAGTGCTGCGAAATAAATACACGAAGAGGGGAACCTAATGTCACAAGGTTATGGCCACACACACACACACACACACACACACACACACACACACACACACACACACACACACGTGTGCGCGCGCGCGCGCGGATGTTGGGGACTGATATACTGATTCTGACAATGGGTGGAGAACCCTCCTCCCCCCCTCGCCCCCCATCCGCTCCCTCAGATCAACAAGCCAACGAAGAAGAAAGGACGGACGTCGCTGTAAAAACCCGAAAACTGCGATTTTGTGGCATTAAGACCTGGTCAGAGTGATAATTCTCCTTCATGAACCAGTGTGCGTGGGTCATACACGCATTTGTTGTCTCTGTTGTTTACCTTGGGCGTTAACAATCAATAATGAAGTAACTGAATAAGAATGGAATATCTAACATACTTAGAAATACAAAGCTTGCCGTAGTATCATAAATCGATCACAGGAAATTAGGGGAAAAGAAACAGAAAATTAGATGTAATTCCTCTTCCTTTTACCAATGTGATATTGCGATTGATAGTAGTTTTAATCGGTAGACTGGTAAGGAATATAGACGGGTCCCATATCAAATGTCAAACATATTTTTTTTAGCCCTCTTTTAAACACAGATAGTTCTAGGGATACGTTTTATTTCAATATTTTTAATTATAGCTTTTTGTAATATCTACTGAAACCGCTGAAACTTCTACTCCTGAAAAGTGAAAAGTTACGAGAATTATTTTTTTGTCTTAGGTTTCTTAAGATCGAGGACTCTGTATGTTCCCATGCCTTTAATGGGGCACCCAGATTTGGGAGTAAAAATGCATTGGCAGACAACAGGAAAATATGGGGTCATGTAAATTATGCTTGCATTTTAAAAGCTAGGAAAAAAAACAACGACAAAAACAAAAGTAAAAACAAAAACAAAAAAAAACCATTGCTAGTGCTTCAGAAGCAGGCACAATATGCCTTAATAGCTTGCCTCCACTATGAATTTGTATTGTTGACCTCTCGTCTTTTGACAAATGCTACATGGGCCTTTGAATTTACTAGAGAATGTGTAGCGTTTGGGGCCTGATTTGTATCTGTGGGATTGACGTAACAAACATTCTAACGGAAGGAATTACGTTTAATTTTTCACCTTTGGTCGTGGACGACGAAACAGTTTCTGTGATGACTCATGTTTTCACGACTGAAGAATATATAATCAGCTATCGACAATGTATTGATCTGTTTTGTCTTACATACAAAAGCTGCGATACTCTACACCTTCATTTGTGCATTATTTGTATTTTGTTTTGTAATGTTTCAAAAATGTACATTCTATTTGTCTTTGAAAATAAACTTTCCAATAAAGATTTTCTGTTATTTACTGATATCGTCCAAATACTCCGAGCATGTTTTAAAACGCTACGTGACTGGTTATTCGTGATCACTTTGAAAGATTTTTAGCTGCTTCAACCAGTCCATACAAATTCACAATAACCTGAATGGAAAACAAATTTTGAGAAAATTGGGCGTACAGAATGAGCTGATCAAGGAAATAATTACAATAATCATTTGTATTGCTGCAGATGTCCTTGATAGCAAACGATTTATATTACCAAGTGTTTATATTATTTTTCATGAAAACTTTCAACACATTGTACAAAAGATTAATGAATGGCACTGAAAGCAGCTAAAACATCATACTGATGCCATAATTCAAATGGTACCAGAAGACAGTCAACAAATGCATTTGAACACCTTAATCTGTAGTATTGAAGTACTATTTCCAGAACAGAAATCACTGTTAGACAAAAAAGAGAACTGGAGCATAGACTTTTTGACAGCAGCGATCCTCCATACCGATCTCTGGTGCTGATGCCAGAGTTTTCGCCCTCTCCGAGCGCCTGAGGAGATGGAGCCACGTGCAGCGCCACGAAGAACTTGACCGTTGTAGTTTGGGGCTAATGGAGGATGGAGGTTGTGTGCGACCCCAGGAGAAATGGCCTTACCTCGTCTGTGGTCATGAAATGGTACACTGCCTGCAGAATTCTACTTGGAAACTTTTCCGCGCATGGACACACACACACACACACACACACACACACACACACACACACACACACACACACACACGCGCGCGCGCGCGCGCGCGCGCGGGCACAATCAGAGAGAGAGAGAGAGAGAGAGAGAGAGAGAGAGACAGAGAGAGACAGAGAGAGACAGAGACAGATAGACAGATAGACAGAGACACACACACACAGAGAAATAGTAGTTTGAGAGAGAGAGAGAGAGAGAGAGAGAGAGAGAGAGAGAGAGAGAGAGAGAGAGAGAGAGAGAGTACTCCATCTTTCATAATAAAATGCGTGGAAATATTGGCAATGACTGATGTGCGAAAAGACGTATTACTCTATAGCTGACAGATAATTTCCCTTTTGCGGCAGGGCTGAACAATTTTGTTATTAATGACGCAAAACATTTGATTGAAAGTAATGAAATCGCTTTCTGCGATAAATTGAGGCAGAGGTTTTAATTCTGTTTTTTTTTCGAACTGAGAGAAAACACAGCCTCACTGATTAAGAAAATTTTACAAACGACTGGTGATCCGTCACAAACATTAGAATTCTCTAAATTCTAAAAAAAAACTACGGGAATCGCTCTGCAGATGATTCAGATACTTTGCAACACAAAACGGAAACAAAACGGGAAGAAGCGGCAGTCTACGATGTTAGAAAGAGGGCAGGAAGGGAGATAAGAGCAGTGGAAAGAAGAGTCGGTGAGGGAGTCGCCGGAAGGGGGGGGGGGGGGGGGGGGGGGGGGGGAGGGTAAACAAACCACAAGATTTATTACTTCATCAATGCCATCTGGATTAAGACGGAAAAGGAGGATAAGAAGTAACGAAGGAATAGCATGGAAAAGGAAGACGACGTGAAGAAGAAGCCTTGATCAGATAACGCATCGATGACGAGGACGAAGCACAGGTCACAGAAGACAGGATCGTCCATTCTGTCCCCGTCATACAGACAGGCAGCGAGGTCTGGCAGTCTTGATTAAAGTTGTTAACATCGTGTAGTGTTCGTCTTGCATCGTGGCTTTGCGATATGGTTTAGCCTGTCCCTGCAGGAAGATACTGACCTCGCAGGAATAGGAGGCATCAGGATGTCCTATAGTACAGTGACGATGTTCTGAAAACTCTTGCTGACCTACAGACTGACCGCTTTCACGTATGTTGTGACGTAATGTTTTAAAAGTATTTTAACGAAAAGTGTTCTTCAGCAGATTTGAGATCTATCTATCCCTCTTCAGTTTTTTGTTATAAACGTACAACATGTATATGCCGTACTTCTCCACCATATGCACATACACCTAAAAAACAAAATATTCATTTGATCGTTTACAGTTTGTAATTTTCCCCTTCCGCCTTAGACAGAATCTCGTCTCACCTTTTGGCCGGCAGTTGATGCATCTGTCTATTTCTCCGCATCTTACTCTTAAATATGCCGTATTGCCAACTGTTCACAGTACGCCAGGTTTTGTAGCTATCATTTTCTCTGTCCATCTCTACCGGAGTGCCTCAAGATACCGTACTTTAACAAACCTTTTTCACCCTTTTGCAGCAATGATAGCAGAGGTGTCTGTACGCAGACCGATTATAAAATTTCAAATGCCTCTGCAATTGAATACCCTTCTAATTCCGATGAAAATGTTAACGACACACTAACGAGTGTGTGAGACAACTTTTATTGATTTTATGTTCCAAAAAATGCGTCTCGGGCTCAGAATAATACGAATCCCATTCAAGATTTGTCACTGCCTTTGTACTGTCAATGGCAACAAATAGTCACTCAAGACTAACACTCTTCATGTATAAAAGAAACAGTAAACGAGCGTAAACGAGCCCCCCCCACCCCCCCCACACCCCCCTACGTTCGTCTGACAAGCCTTCATGACCTGCCAATATGGAGTGGAGAGGCAATCGAAATGACGTCAGCATGAGAGTAGGGCATGAAGGGTCACAGAGTTTGATACTTTTTTGTTGTTGTTGATGTAGATGGATGAACATGAAGATGATGAAACTATGCAACGGATTTCCATTCTGGTCTTATAATGCATGACAGAGGTGTACTCTACTCTTACTTTTATAATATATCCTGGCGTAAACCAGACCCGAGAGATACAGATACCTGCAGTGATGGTCATGAACTTTGCGCAACACTGACAGAGGCGCATCTATTAATTAGATAAAAGTTGACTGTGTGATCCCAGTCTTTCCAGTTGAACCATGGGAAACCCTGGGTTGGAACCGGCCGGGGCAGAAATCCCCCCCCCCCTTCCCCACAGATAAATGGCTCTCATTGAAATCGAGCCTACGACCTCTCGGTCTGGAGTCGGTGACGCAAACCACTTCGCCACGGCGACGGGTGCGAACCCTTGATTCTATCAACAGCTTGACTTTCCACAGACAAACAGTTAATGGCAAAGTACATCTGGGCCAGAACTGCTCCCACCAGGATGATTACTGCACTCCCCAGGTGGCGAAAACTGTTAGTACTATCTGTTTATTGCCTTCAGTATCTTTGGAACGCAGAGCTCCGGTGTAACTTTCCAGATGCACCCCCCCCCCCCCCTCTTCCATTCTGAAACCAGCAGGGTAAAAGAGGAGAGAAGGAGTTGGGAGGGGATGAGAGGGCGGGGTTGGGGGTTGGGGTAGGGGATGGGGGGGGGGGGAGGGGGGCGGAGAAAGCGGGAGAGGGGAGGGGGAGCTCGAAGGGAGGAAAGGCCGAGGAAATAGGCCCTTTAAGATACACAATCAACACAGCTTCCTGTGGCAAGTCCGCGTTACCATCAATGTAACATGTTTCTGTCTGCTGCCCTCGTAATGCTGTTGTTGTTATTGTTGTGGTGATGGTGGTGGTGGGGGGGGGGGGATGTTATCTAGCACTTTTGTCACGAAATTAAGTTGAGCCATACGAAAGTGCATGAAGAGTGCCGTGAAGATAGTTACCGATTTTGACTTACGGGTTGAAAACCATTCTGCAGTGCGTACTCTATATGCCTGTTACTGCGTTTAGCAAAATTTGACATTCATATGGGGATAAATCACTTTCCCGAGGCGCTATCCGAGAACCTAAGGACTGAATGAGTTATAACTGGTTTAAGCTTTGGGTTTCTAATCAGGGATGGGGACCAGGAGGTGGGAGGTGGGAGGTGAGGGTGGGATGGGTATGAGGAGTAGAGAGAGAGAGAGAGAGAGAGAGAGAGAGAGAGAGAGAGAGAGAGAGAGAGAGAGAGAGAGAGAGAGTGGGAGGCCCGCATTAAACCAAGCTTATCATATGCCCTATGTGTTTGAATTGAAACTAATTTACACATGTAAGAAAAGAGTTGACATACATTTTATGAAGGGCAAAAAATGAACGGGGCCCAGAGGCTCAGTGCGAATGACTCCAAAGAGGACGGTGACCCAGGTATCAAAGACACAGAAACCTCTAGCATCTATACACCAGAACGACACTACCACTACCACATGCAACGCCACTACCATGAACATACAAATCCGTCACTGTTGTGGATCATTAGTGATAGATGACTCAACTGAGGCAGGCTGGGATAGGACACTCACCGGGAAGACAGACCCTAGACAGATTGTGACAGAAATGTCATGGGGAGATGAATTTCAAAGGATGACACACAGAAAAAGAAACATCTACCCCCCTTTCAACATGATTTCATAGTCTATTTTTTTTTCTTCATATTTCTTTTTCCTATAAAAATTCTGTTAGCCAAATGGAGGAAAAATATGTACAGCCAAATATGACCTGACTTAATAAGCAGAAAAACATATCTTGGTCGTTTATGTCTTTTTTGTCTTCGACTTAAATGTGTTTGGGTTCTTGTGTGTTGGCTGTTGAAATACGTTCACCTCTTTACATCTTCCATGGTCCAACAGCGCTGCTTCTATTGCTGATAAACTTAGTGCTGCTGCTGCTGCTACTATTGCTGCTGCTGCTGCTGCTGCAGCTGCTGCTGCTGCTATTGTTGACTGCTTTTTTTCTACAATCGTAATGACTGCAGCAGCCGCTGTTGTTACCGATGCTATTTCTTTTAGGCCTTCTTGACCAAAACAAAACAAAACAAAGCAAAAAAACTATAACCAAACAACAACAACAAAAAAAAAAAAAAAAAAAAAAAAAAGAAGAAGAAGAAGAAAAAAAAAAAAAAAAACCCCAAAAACAAGGACAAACGCAGATACACACTTTTGATGTTTCAACCGACGCATTCACACACAGAAACACTACACTAGACACGTATGTGCTGGAACTTGAAGTGCAAATTAATGGGAGGACACTGAAACCGACAAGGAGAACAACAAGAACAAAAACAGCAACAACAACTCATTCAGTTCTTCACTGTGCTCTCCAATTTCAAGTTTCATCTGCAACAGAACTCAGAAGAAAAAACGAACTGGTTGTGAGTTTTCGCCACAGTTAGTAGTAAAAGAAATAGGAAAGGAAACATTTCTATAGTTCAATGTTGTAACTAAGCATCTAATGACAATAACATTAGCAATAACAATAAAATTACGTGATCGAAGAAACAGGAATGTAAACATTTGTACATTTCAGTAGTGTAATTAACATTAAATGACAGTTTTGTTACCATCGACGATAAGATAACAACAACAACAACAACAACAACAACAACAACAACAACAACAACAACATTAATAATGATAATGATGATGACGACGACGACAACAATGAAACAGCAGCAGCAGCAGCAAGAAGAAGAAGAAGAAGAAGAAGAAGAAGAAGAAAGAAGAAGAAGAAGAAGAAGAAGAAGAAGAAGAAGAAAGAGCAACAACAACAACAGCAGCAACAACAACAACAATAATAGTAATAACAATGATAATAATAATAATAATGATAATAATAATCTCTCTCTCTCTCTCTCTCTCTCTCTCTCTCTCTCTCTCTCTCTCTCTCTCTCTCTCTCTCTCTCTCTCTGTGACTTTCGAAATCTTTTCCTGGTCCAAATCGACCAACTCTTTCACCATTCCACAGTCCATTTTCTCCCCATCTGCTGACAGTAAACTCATTTGATGGTCAGACACAGATCTCCAGACCTGGTGATTCCAGCCTGACCGCTGGTCACTTCAAAAGCCCTCTTGCTCGTATAGATTACTGTTAAGAGAGGCACTAAGCCGATGTTTCCCCCCCCCCCCCCCCCCCCGATCGTATTTCTGTATTTATCTCACCGCAGGGCACAGAGGATCTGGACGTGATGTATGGCAAAGACAGAAGCAAGCACTCCCCCCCCCCCCCGCCAGTTCCTTAGCCACATGATGTGAAAAGTAGATAGTAAAAAAAAGGAGTCAGGTGGATGCTTTCTTACAGATAAGTAGGGTGAGGGGTGGTGTGGTGGGAGTGGGGGGTTAGGCAGCGTATGTGTGTGTGTGTGTATGGGGGGGGGGGGGAGGGAAGTGGGAGGAGGGGGGGGGGGCATACTGTGGCATATGCGCATTGGGTTGCTTGCATCTTGATAGGTATGTAAATACGAAAAAGCGTGCGCGCGCGAACACACAGACACAGACAGACAGAGAGAGAGACAGACAGACAGATACACACGACCTCTCTCCACACAGCACAACGCAACACACACACACACACACACACACCACACACACACACACACACACACACACACACACACACACACACACACACACACACAACACACACACACACACACACACACACACACACACACACACACACACACACACACACACACACACACACTCACACACAGTCACCAACGAATAGGTCGGTAAGCTTGACCCAACCACACATACTCTTACAGACTGAGCACACGCCACAGAGAGAGAGAGAGAGAGAGAGAGAGAGAGAGAGAGAGAGAGAGAGAGAGAGAGAGAGAGAGAGAGAGAGAGAGAGAGAGTTTGTCATTCTAGTGAAAATCAGTTGCAGCGTTAGACAGGTCTCCTTTGCCTACTCTTTTTGGATACGTTATCAAGAGGCAGAGTGTCAGTGACCCTTCCGTCCTATTAGATGATGTCACTACTTTTGGTGTGATGAAAACAAAATAATGGCGGAGCATAATTCGAAACGACTTCCTTTTTGACTTGTAACTTTTTAAGACAATTTTATTTCATCCTGTCGAAGATAAAAACGGATCTTAAACGTATGGAAGCTGAATTAGACTTTGCTTTCCATCCCATACCTGTCTCTTTGTGTTGCATATTTTAATGCATGTATATATATATATATATATATATATATATATATATATATATATATATATATATGAACAATATATATAATGCTGAACACTTAAGTATGGGGGAAAACAAAGTGCAGGTTAACAATTCTTCCATCTTTATAGTAATGACTTGGCAAATATTTGAAATTGAGAGGAAAAAAAATTGAAGATGAAGTAAATGGGAAAATGTATATCATAAATATGAAAACCCTTCACTAGCTGCATGAGGAAACTATCACAATCCCTCTCAAAGACAGATCTATATGTATCGCCTGCTCCGAGGCCTTTCGTCCGCTGGATCGGACTCATCAGGGAGACACGGCTGATTGTGTTTGTGCTCTTGGCGTCAGATATATATATATATATATATATATATATATTATATATATATATAAATGTATATATATATATATATATATATATGTGTGTGTGTGTGTGTGTGTGTGTGTGTGTGTGTGTGTGTGTGTGTGTGTGTGTGTGTGTGTGTGTGTGTGTGTGTGTGTGTGTGTGTGTGTGTGTGTGTGTGTGTGTGTGTGTGTGTGTGTGTGTGTGTGTATGTGTGTGTGTGTGTGCGTGTGTGAGTGCGTGTGTGAGTGTGTGTGTGCGCGCGCGTGCGTGCGTGTTGCGTGCGTTTGTGAGTGCGTGCGTGTGTGTGTACAATTTCCAGGGTTTCTCGTGGTGACCTACAATTTCCAGAATTTCTTGCTGTGACCTACAATCTCAAGCGCTTCTTAAGGTTTCTTGCAGTGACCTACACATTTCAGGGTTTCTTGTGGTGACGCACAATATGCCCAGGGTTCCTTGTGGGGACCTACACAATATGCCCAGAATTTCTTGTGGTGACCTACAATATGGCCAGTGTTTCTTGTGGTGTTGTATAATACCTAGGGTTTCTTGTGGCGACCTAGAAAACGCCCACGGTTTCTTGTGATGACCCTACAATATGCCCAGGGTTTCTTGTGGTGACCTACAATATGCCCAGGGTTTCTTGTGGTGACCTACAATATGCCCACGGTTTCATGTGGTGACATACAATCTTCAGAGGTTACATTCGTCGTCGCTATAACCCTGCAGTGAGTGTACAAGTTTGGCATAGGATGTAGAGAGAGCCACTGAACGCATGATCCTGAATCTGAACATGAGGAGGACGTTCTTATCACACCCAATGGTCTTGTGTTTTGTTTGACATGCTATTGTGTCTCCTAGTCAGACCAGCGCACTTCTGAATTAGATCCTTCAACTGCACATGACGGGATCCACGAAATTGAAGCATTGCTTCCAGTGATAACGGGAACATAGAGGTGATTTGTCTCTCTCTCTCTCTCTCTCTCTCTCCTCTCTCTCTCTCTCTCTCTCTCTCTCTCTCTCTCTCTCTCTCTCTCTCTCTTGTGTTCTTTGTCTCTGTCTGTCTGTCTCACCCCTCTCTCTCATGATCCAAGGATGACTAAGATTCCATCCAGCTGTTGTTGATCAAACTGAATTTGCCAGATCATTCCAGTCTCAGTATTGATATTTTGGTCCTGTGTGATAGGTTGCATAATTGCATGTGAAAAAAAAATTGTGTGTGTCATTTCACGATCGCTTACCCTCTGATGTGGGCTGAACCTTGGTCTGTCTTTGAACACAGAACTGTAATCTCCACTCCTTTCCTGTCCCATCCTGGCGTCAACAAGATTCACGAGAAACAGAGAGCTGCAGTGCTGCCGCATTAGGACATTTGAACAACATTCTCAGAGAATCGTCTGTTAAGTATATGCAGCTTTGTGTTATATTGTTCCACTGTCGATTTTGAACCCATTCAGGGAAATGGAGAAACTGGTCGGAGCTGTCTTTTCTTTATTTCTGTACGCTGGGTGTTGTCATTTCTTGCTCGGCGATTTGGTGTCGTAAGCAGCATTCGTTTGGAGTTATGGTTGTGTAATTATTTCATCTATGGAGCAAGAGTTATACTTTTTGTTCCTAATTTTTGTTTCTGTCATTCTCACTCTGTTTGTATGTCTGCCTGTCTCAAACTTGGCCCATGTACAAATAACGTCACTTCAGAAATGGCTCTCTCCTCCTGCCATCCGATCCTCATCCCACCACCCCCCCTCTTTCCCATTCTCCCTCCTCAATCTCTCTGTCCTGGCAGATAGATTTGGGGAACCAAACCTTCGCCTTCCCAGTCTGCAATACCATGAGTGGTGCGTGTTGACTGCAACGATGGAGGGCTTCCTGTCTGACATTCTGAGAGGTCTGGGGGCAGTAGAGTGCAGGAAAGACACAGGAAAGGTCTTCAGTCTCGTGCTTCTTATGCCAGAAGAAATGGGAGGTAAGTGGTGGTGGTGATGATGGTTGTTGTGTGGTGTGGTGGGTTAGAAAGCATGGGCATCTTGCATTGCACTTTGTGCAGCGTTGTGGAGAAAGGTTCTCTCTCTCTCTCTCTCTCTCTCTCTCTCTCTCTCTCTCTCTCTCTCTCTCTCTCTCTCTCTCACACACACACACACACAGACGCACAAGCATACATTACATACATAGAGTTCCAAGTTCGTTTTCATCAACAAAATTTTAAAATTTATTTCAAACAGTTGTTCCTAAATCCTCAAAGACGTTCTTTAAAAGATAAAGATGACAGCAACATAAGTAAGCAAAACATGTCATCACTTGATGCAAGCCCCCCCCCCCCCCCTCTCCCACACACACACACACACACACACACACACACACACACACACACACACACACACACACACACACACACACACACACGCACACACACACACACACACACGCACACACACACACACACACTCACTCACTCACTCTCCCGTACCTGCAGTATATCTGTTTTCATTTGTGGACTCATTTTTACGAACCGCCAACCGTTTGTAATTAATACCGTTTCCAGACCACTTCAATTTGTCCGCTCCAATCTTCGAAGCATGACGTAATTCCAGACAACGGTGAATGTTGTGTCCGTGATGCAGCAGATATAAGATAAAGAGAGCGGGAG
>JADBJO010011533.1:17500-22500 GCA_016801955.1 Conus betulinus | reverse complement strand
TTGTTTTAAACTTCGACGAGAGGATTTATCGAAATCATGTTTTGTATTCTGATTTAGGGCAATTACTATGTTCATTTCGTACGTTTTTGTAGTTTCAACACTGCCATAGTTTGACAAATAATCTTAAATTATCTATGAAACAAAACATCATAGAACCCTCTCGTCAAAATTAAGGTAATTTGATTATATACTCATTCCACACAAAAAAAAGGAAGAGAAAACAAACAAACAAACAAACAACATGTACATGCAACACAGGAGGTACACATATCTCTTCATTTCGTATTCTATTTACCATTCTTTGACCATTTTGCTTCATTTTCATGGCAAAAGATGGATGGCTTTACGAATTGATCCCCCCCCCCCCCCCCCCCCCCCCCCCCCCCCCCCCCCCCCCCCCCCCCCCCCCCCCCCCCCCCCCCCCCCCCCCCCCCCCCCCCCCCCCCCCCCCCCCCCCCCCCCCCCCCCCCTTTATAAGTGATAACACATAAGTTTAGACTAAAGAATTTTATATAAAGTTGGACAAAAAAAATGCACAGTAGAGTCTAGCGTGATGAAAAATGAAGATGATGATTATGACCCTGTGGTTTCCATTTTGGTCTCACATCTGTTGCATTCCTTCACGTTGTGGTTTTAAAGTGGAATGACGCAGCCGATCGTCTTGCAAAACGGGGCGTGAGATGGGACATGCAGAACATGTTCCTAATTGACTCTTACAATTTTTCTACTGGAAGCACTTCGAGTTTTAGAAACAAAAATGGGGTGCGAAGTGAACTGGGAAAAGTCTGATGCATTGCTCCTCTGGCCAAGGCATTTAGCTAAGGCAATTACTAAGTTGAAGTGAAACACGTGGAATACTGAATTCCATCGTATTGGTGTCTGTATCTGCAGGGGACTTATTTTCGTGCCCCGTCTGTTATTGGATTGTCCAGTATTAACAAGAAATTATGAGCGTAAAGTTCTAAAAATTGAAAATTATCAAAAGGTAAGCCGTGTGTTGTATGATCCAAGCATGAGTAACATTTCAGCTGTTATTGGTCGAATCAAATCTGCTTTAATTGTAAGAATTGACTTCTTGGTTCTGTGTAATAGACTCTACAGACGTAGGTTAGAATCATCTAACATCTGAAGAATAAACGCGAAATAATAATGCTGAATTGAGCTGCTTTTAGGACTGACACTCCCCACAGAGATGGAACCTCCACTTCCTTTTGTGATATAACATTAACCAAACCAGAGAGAAACAGATATTTGTAGTGTTGGGAAAGGAAAATCTGAGCAACATTCTCAAAGAAGCGACTTTTAATTGAATAC
This sequence comes from Conus betulinus, assembly GCA_016801955.1. Taxonomy (NCBI): domain Eukaryota; kingdom Metazoa; phylum Mollusca; class Gastropoda; order Neogastropoda; family Conidae; genus Conus; species Conus betulinus. Next base: position 21,186 of record JADBJO010011533.1, on the reverse strand, counting down.
AACTCATGTGTGTGGTTCCAGCCTTACCTTTTGAACCCATACTATAGCACACTCAACCACTGTGGGAAGGAAGTGGATGGGCTGTAGAATCCTATCAGCGTATAGGAAGTGACTCAGCCACAGTCTTTGATGTTACTGCTACGCCACCGTGGCTGGTTTGTTTACCAGCTGATGTTCTCGCTGACTGCAGCCCTTCCAATATTACAGATGAGGTCTGTTTTTGCTACAACCAGTTATCGTTTTTTCAATGCACAGAACAAAAATCCTATTCGGTCTTTTCCGTCTCCCATGGGAGGTAAATGGGAATTTCTGTTCAATTTTTCATGAAGACATCAGTTTGACCAAGTTTTACGAATTATTTTGAATTACTGTTACTCTTTGTATGTCGGTCTCAAAATCGGTCATGTACCAATAATTCCTTGAAATAAAATGATGTCTCCCCTACCCTCCTCACTCTCACCACCCCTGTTTCTCTCTCTCTCTCTCTCCCTCTCTCTCTCTCTCTCTCTCTCTCTCTCTCTCTCTCTCTCTCTCTCTCTCTCCTCTCTCTCTCTCTCTCTCTCTCTCTCTCTGGCCTGATAAGTTTGGGGAAACGAAACCTTCGCCTTCCCAGTCTGCTGTACCATGAGTGGTGCGTGTTGACTGCAACGATGGAGGGCTTCCTGTCTGACATTCTGAGAGGTCTGGAGGCAGCGGAGCGCAGGAAAGAACGGGAAAGGTCTTCAGTCGTGTGCTGATCGTGCCAGAAGAGATGAAGGGATAAGTGGTAACGGTGGTAGTGGTGGTGGGTTTGGACAGGATGGGCGTAGTGCATTGCACTTCTGTACTGCGTTGTAGAGAAAAAGGTTAAGGGTGATAAATGTCTTCTCTCTCTCTCTCTCTCTCTCTCTCTCTCTCTCTCTCTCTCTCTCTCTCTCTCTCTCTCTCTCTCTCTTTAGACTAAAAACAGACATAAACTGTTTTGACTCCTACGCATTTTCAGAAGTGTGGACACACACACACACACACAAACACACACACACACACACACACACACACACACACACACACACACACACACACACACACACACACACACACACACACACACATTCTAACGTGTTCTTGATCATATAGTTCATCACTGTTTCCAGACCAGTACAATTTGTCCGCTTCAGTCCTCAGAGCATGGACGAAATCCAAGAGATGAAGAGTTGTGGCATCCACCAAGGAAGCAGATACGCAGCAGGAGGAAGGGTAAGGAGGAAGGGTAAAGGAGGAAGGGGGAGGGAGAACGATGGTAGCAGGAGGCAGAGCAATCCAACAGAAAGCGACTACTCCCACTGGGTGGAGGAGGTACTGGGGTCTTGTGTACTCCTCTGGACTTTACTGGTTGCAGGCTCTCTCCAAAGATTACTGCTGTTGCCTACTTTTTGTCAGAGGGCATCAAAACTTTCGACTATTAAAAAGAACTCTCTCTCTCTCTCTCTCTCTCTCTCTCTCTCTCTCTCTCTCTCTTCTGTCTGTCTGTCTGTCTCTCTGTCTTCTGTCTCTGTCTCTCTCTCTGGACATTATAGATCTCTCTCTCTCTCTCTCTGTGATATCTCTCTCTCTCTCTCTCTCTCTCTCTCTCTATCCGTCTCTCTCTCTCTCTGTGTGTTGCTCTCTCCAGTGAAGGATGTCTGGACATTATGGATCGTCAGGGAGAGACGTCTGGGACATTAATATTTAGTCTGTGTATTGTGGTGGTTAGTATGTGTGGCTGTTCAGTGTGTGTATGTGTGTGTGTGTGTGTGTGTGTGTGTGTGTGTGTGTGTGTGTGTGTGTGTGTGCGTGTGTGTGTGCATGCGTGCGCGTGCGTGCGCGCGCGCGCCTCTGTGTGTGTGTGTGTGTGTGTGTGTGTGTGTGTGTGTGTGTGTGTGTGTGTGTGTGTGTGCGTGTCCGTATTATTTGCGCGTGCGCGTGTGTGTCATTGTACTTGTGTGAGCGTGCGTGCGTGCGTGCGTGAGTGCGTGCGCGCGTGCATGTGCGTGTGTGTGTGTGTTTGTGTGTGCGCACTAAATGCCTGTGCATGTGTATTAAACCATTAAATCCGAACTTGTCTAGCATTTTCACTGCATCCAGTGACATGACTCCAAAAGCTGAACAGAACCGATCGCCCCAAAGATGCTCGAAACTGTCTTCAACTTGAAAGTTATCACAGGGTGAGCTAGAACTGACAGACAATGATAAATAATGGCGACAAACAGAAAAAAAAAAAAATCAAAAACTCAATCAAATGAAATGTGCTCACAGACTGATGTAAGCAGCAACACAAACCTACTTTCTAACTTGTTTCAGTTTGTGCAATTATTATTATTATTATTATTATTTTTTTTTTTATAGATTCCCGCTTCCACTTCCAAACCGTTATGCAACATGTGTGGTCTTGTGAGCCTGAGGCAATTTTCACAGAATACGAATTGTGGCATCTACACTGTGGAAGGGAAGTGGAGAGAGAGGAAAGGAAGCAGAAACAGAAAAACGTGAGAACCTCTGATACTCATTGATGCTACCCTCCACACTCTTTCTCTTTCTCCACAGACACACACACACACACACACACACACACACACACACACACACACACACACACACACACACACACACACACACACACACACACACACACACACACACACACACACACACACACACACACACACACACACACACACACACACACACACACACACACACACACACACACACACACACACACACACACACACACACACACACACACACACACACACACACACACACACACACACACACACACACACACACTTCTTTGCCCCTCGCCCCCGCTTCCCCTCCCCATCTTCCCTCCACCACCCCCAACCCCCTTTCACTTCATTTTCAGAAGTGTGGACACACACACACACACACACACACACACACACACACACACACACACACACACACACACACACACACACATTCTAACGTGTTCTTGCTCATATACTTCATAGCTAACAATCACTGTTTCCAGACCAGTACAATTTGTCCGCTTCAGTCCTCAGAGCACGGACGTAATCCAAGAGATGAAGAGTTGTGGCATCCACCAAGGGAGCAGATACACAGCGGAAAGGAGGAAGGGTAAAGGAGGAAGGGGGAGGGAGAACGATGGTAGCAGGAGGCAGAGCAATCCAACAGAAAGCGACTACTCCCACTGGGTGGAGGTATTGGGTCTTGTGTACTCCTCTGGACTTTGCTGGTTGCAGGCTCTCTCCTCCTAGATTACCGCTGTTGCCTATATTTTTTTTTTGTCAGAGGCAATCAAAACTTTCGACTATTAAAAAGAAGATCTGTCTGTCTGTCTGTCTGTCTGTCTGTCTGTCTGTGTTGCTGTCTTCCTCCTCTTCCATGCTCACTCTATCCCACTCTGCCCACTCTAGCCCCTTCTTTCACAACCGCACCCAAGCACATTCCATCATAACCAGACATTCACAGGGAGCCATCAAAATGGTCGTGAGGCGACCTAAAAGAAAAGCCATAGCATATATTGCTGCTGAGTCAGGTGGTGTTGAAATGGTCTCTGATCTCGTCCAAAACACACAGGGCACCACGCCCTACCAGACTCACGGTTGACGTCTGTAGCTGCTTGCTCGTGGAGCCAGAGTGAGTGAGCTTCTTCCTCTCTTTGTGGAAGGAGACCACCATCG
>JADBJO010011532.1:52500-64197 GCA_016801955.1 Conus betulinus | reverse complement strand
ATGGTATGATTTTCCCGATTTGGAAACCCCCCCCCGCGTTTGTGCAGCTGTATGTCGGGCGAAACAGAGAGATAATGACAAGATACTCTATGACCTGTGGATGATATTGGATTAGTGGACATCTTTTTTTTTGCTTTAATTTGATTTAATTTGAGTGTTCGTTTTGGGCTAGCTGTTTTTTGGCCTTTCGAATCGTTGCAATGTGTTGATTTTTGTAACATAAAACACCGATGTAGATTATTAAACGTGCCTGCGTTTCCTCCCTACTCGTCGCTCCTCCTCTCTCCTCTCCTCTCTCTCTCTCTTCTCTCCTCTCTGTTGTCGCGCCGTTCGCGTACTTGCGTACGTGGTGTGGCGTAATGCGCGCTCGGAGCGCTTTGTTTGTGTGTGTGTGTGGTGTGTGTGTGATTACGATGGTGTGGTGGGTGTGTGTGTGCGCCGCAGCAGCGGCGCAGTGTGTATATGTTGTGTGCGGGTGCGCACGCCCCGCCGGCCGCGCGTGTGAGTTGTTGGCGATGCGAGTGTGCTGTATGTATGTGTGCGCATGTGGTGTGGTGGTATGTCGTGTGTTTGCATGGGGTAGTCGCTGTGCATGTCAACTTCCCCTACACGTAATTTCCACAAACAACCGCAGGCCCCAACTAACTAACTACCCACCGTAGCTCAGGTCCTGGTATGGCAGCTCAAGTTCGGCGCGGGAACTATAACCCAACACGAACAACTGAAATATCACACACAACACACACACACACACACACACACACCATCCGCAAAAACACATACACACACACCACACACACCACATTAATCCGCAAAAACACAAACACAATTAAACACACAACAAAGACAACACACACAACCACATTATTAACAACACAACCACACAAAACACACACAACACAACACACACCACATACCACAATCCACACAACACACAGTCTTTGGCTCTGCACCCCCACTCCCCCCTCCCAACCACCACCCCCCCCCTCAACTCACCTTCCCATTCCACACCCCATCCCGACTTCATTTGTCCCTGCTCCCCCCCCCTCCCCCGCCCCCTCCCCCCTCCCCCCCCCCCCCCCCCCCCCCACACTCTCTCCTCACCCCTCTGCCCCACCCCACCCCCCCCCCCCCCTTCCCTCACTGTTCCCCCCTGTCAGACTATCACTTCAAAGTAGTGAAAAGTGTACATTGAAGACCTACTCATCTAACGCACATTTCCCGCCAAAGTGTGCTTTTGTTGCTGACTTGCCGAAAAGAACCCAGTCTGTTTTGACGACTGTCATCGTTGGGTGATCTCGTGTCTGATTCTCTCCCCTTGGCTGACTACCGGGGACACACGGTTGCCAGTGAGCTTTTCATGAAAACCTTGTTGTCAGAGATGTCCCCCACCTTGGTGGTGATCTTCCGAGTTTCTGAAAAGAGATCAGCACTTTTTTTTTTTTTTCATCTGATCTAAGATTTAACAGAAGACAGACTTGGAACACAAAAGTTTCAGATGTGTTTTTCCAGAAGGTGTATGTTTGAAGGTTTGTGTGAATTTTTGTTTGTTTGTTTGTTAATGACTTGTTGAGTTCAACTTCATCGCGGTGGCAGCCCTAACAGAGCCCTCGCTAGACTGTAAGTAACAGTACCGCCCTATCCTTACCGTACGTGGGGTTTTGGAAAGAAAGCCTTTCCAAAAATATAAACTCCCCCTGTTGAGAGATGATGATGATGATGATGATGATGATGATGATGATGGAGCTTTAGTTTCCAGGGTAACAGATAAACAAACACATGTGTTTTTTTTTGATCCGGCCCTTGCCCAGTGTGTGTGTGTGTGCGTGTGTGTTGTGGTGTGTGTGTGTGTGTGTGTGTGGTGTGTGTGTGTGTGTTGGTGTGCGCGTGCGGCGCGGGCGCGCGCGCGCGCGTACGTGTGTGTGTGTGGTGTGGGTGTGTGTGTGGTGTGTGGTTGTGGTGGGTGTGTAGTAGGTATGTAGTAGTAGTAGTGTAGTAGTACTTTGATTTAACGTCTCTTCACCCTCAAGTGCATTTAGATTAGACACACAAAAAAAAAAATTGCATAGGAGAGATCTTTAAAGTGTTAAGAGAGTTTTTTGAGTAAATGTAACATCAATGCCATACTTAAGTTTTGGGGCTCTGCAAACACAAAAATCTCAACATTACCAACAAACTATCAAAGAAAAATACCAACAGAACTAGAATGCAAAGTTTCTGAAAACAACTTAAGAAGATCAAGGTCATTAACTATTTTCTGTAATGTTATCGGATTTCGATGGTTGAGCGCAGTGCCTCCATTTTTGAGCATTTGAGCTTGATGGCAGGACAGTGCAGAAGCAGATGATTCGTAGAAATTTGTGTAAATTTGACCTCCCACAAACACAAATAATATCTTTACAAAATTTTGTTTTGAGAGCATTTAGACGAATCTTAAACATCAAAGACGTAATGATCTGGATTTGATTTGACTTAAACTCTCAATTATCATATCCGAATGCAGTGTATCACAAGCTTTTACACAACTATGTGAATATTGTATATCTGAGGGTCTTCAACTTGTCCAACAAAATTATCCTTTGCTAACTTGTCAAAGTATTTATAATATTCATGTAGATCTAGCTTAACATTAAGTTTAAATTGTCCCTGTAGCATTGCGTGCTGCACTCTTGGCTGCTTGATCTACCTGTTTCATTAGAGAGAATTCCACAGTGAGATGGAATCCAATAAAAGTAACACTGATATCTTTGCTTGCTAAGTGATGTATTAAGTTGCTTGATTTCGTGGTGTCTTTCAACCCGTGTCTTGGTATTTTTGACCGTTGATAGCATATAATACAGGATTTTGAATCACACAAAAATAATATTTTGCATGCATTTAAAGGTAACTCTTCAATGTGATGTAACGCCATTAAAATGGCTATTAATTCAGCAGTGAAAATGGAATAATGCCTTCCAATATTATAACGTTTTAATGTTTTTCCAGGGAAGGAATAAAAAATGCTGATCCTGCCCTGCCATTTTCTATTACAGACCCCCCGTCCCCGTGTAAATCTTGATATAGTTAGTATACTTGTTTTTTTCAATGCTAATGTTTACTAATTTTTCAAGATATTTGGAGAGAACTCAGAAAGCTTTAATGTACATCGCGCCTTGGGCCACAATACAAGGTACAAAGGGAGGGGGGGGGGGGGGGGATGGGGTAGGAACGGGGAGGAGTTAGCATATATGCATTGCAAACAAAGCAAAAAGTATTGCAATAATAACTCCCAAAACTGCGTGTAAAAAAGATGATACATGAATACAGATACGTTTAGAGTACACAGAATTACAATACAAATGAAGTCAGTCCATTCAAGGAAAAACCAAGGAAGTGGTAATTGTCCGCAGTAATTTATTAACTAAAGAATTGACTTCATCCTTCTGTTTATGGCATGAAAAATGTACCTTGACAGGCTATGTCTCTGTGCGAAGCACTGGATACCTTAAGAAGCAAATGAAGAGGACAACTGGCGAATTTCTTTGAGAAATTTACTTCTTAGGTCTTGATAGAGGGAGCATTGAAATAAAAAATGTTGCTCATTCTCTACCTGATCACGGGCAAAATGGGCACGCTTTGTCCCATTCTGTTTTACTATAGCGATGCATGTTGTTATTCAGTGGAAGCAAATTAAACCTTGTTCGTGTAATGGCAACGCGGAACAGTACGTATTCGTGTCCAAAAGATATCTTTCCTTTTCAAAAACAGACTTAAAATTGCTATAACATTCGTATCTCTCACGGTCTCGTATGGTGCCAGTCCATTCTTGAATGAACATATCAATAAGCCTTTGTTTAAACACATTTAGGAACATTCTAAACGTCTCCAACACCTTTGTTGTAGCCACAACAAAATTAAAACCTGTTGAACACAAGATTTCTCTTACCTTTTGAGACCCCAGCACTGTTTTTCCAGATCTGTCTAATTCCAACAGCATCAAATATGCTTTCTGGGGTAACCTTTCAGCTTTCATTTGTGTAAAAGTCTAAACCAGTATCGTAAAACAAGTGACGTAGGAATTAATGTACAAAGGATATCGACCCCAAATCTCCGTAAACCATTTTGTTTTTGGCGTAATTCCCTGGAACACCCCAGAAATCTTTTGCATGCCAGCATGTGTACTTTTTTCTAAATGTTCTAATCTGTTTAATCCCCATACTTCTGCAGTATACATTAAGATTGGTTGAATCTTGGTGTCAAATACCTTGAAAAAAGTACTATCCGTCATTTTCCCTGTATTTTGTAAAGATTCTGCTTAGTTGAACTACTGTCTTTTTTAGCCTTAGTTTGTTAAATGAAGGTACCCTGTTTTGCAACACTGATCATAGTGGTAAAATTAAACCCTAGATAGCAATAATTATTCACAAACTTCCAGTCTGTTACCGTCATAAAACCATTTCTCATGCTTCCCTAAATATCCCCCTTTTTCTAAATACTATAACTTTAGTTTTGTTGATATTTACAGATAGTTTCATGTTATTACAAACAGGTCTTTTATATATTCAACTGATTTTGTAGGCCCTTGTGTGTAGTAGATATCAATGAGACATCATCACGCAAACAGTAATATAAATATTTCAGTGATATTCCGAAGTAACCTAACTCCATGTTTACCTTTTTAATTTATTTTATTTGCTAACTGTTTATGAAAATAACGTAGGACTTAGAACACATCCTTGTCTAACTCCAACAGGAGTTTCAAACATTTCGGAGAGTTCTTGATTTGCTTGAATACAGGATAGCAAAGAATAATACATAGCTCTAAGTGACGGCCAGAATTTACCCCTTCACGCCCTGTTGTTTAATACAATGCAAAAGTTTATCATGTCGAACAGAATCAAAAGCGCCTTTTTAAAGTCTACAAAGGCGACGTATAGTTTTCCCTACCCGCCTTTTTTACCCCTACTCAAACACTTCTGAACAGAGGCATATAAAGTAAATATCCTGATTCACAGTCGAATAATTTTTTTCGGAATCCTGCTTGACATTCTGAAATTATATTGTTGCTTTCTAACCAGGTATAGAGTCGTGAATTTAGTATAGTAGTATAGCATTTAGATATAATACTCAGAAGAGAGATTCCTCTGTATTTTTTTATCGACATTTTCAGGGGGTCACCTTTTTTATATACTGGAATTATAAGAGCTTTAGACCATTCCCTGGGATAGATACCTTTGTCAAAAATTGTATTGAATAGTTTTTGTCAGAAACAGCTGAACCACTCTAAACCACCTAGCTTCAGCATTTCGGCAGAAATTTCATCAATTCCACTAGCTTTGGCCTGTTTTAGTTTATCTATGGCTTTTTTAAAATTAACCCGGTTCTTCTTCTTTCCGAAAGCGCAATATTTAAATCATGTTCTGATTTCGTTGAAGACAATCCGTTTCAATCTGATGGTCCCTTTTTCCGCCTTCTTGATTGCTTGTTTTGAAACAACGGTTTTTGAAATGATTAAAAACCATTCATCAATACTATTAATTTCCTTGGTTAATATTTCTAATTTGCATTTTCTAAAATCTGTTTTTTTCATCCTTAATAAGTTTTTTATACTTCTTCCTCCTGCATCGACATATATAACTCTGGCTTCTTCTTCAACCTTAGTTTTCATTTCTTCTTTCTGAATTCAGGGTTCCTTGCGTAATGCTCTGAAATAGTTCAATTTTCTCCTAGTTTTCTTTTTTTGACTTTGCGACATTCATCGTCGAACCATTCCGACCTTTTCTTCCTGTATGCACCGCTGCGTTTCAACATGCATTTGCTAGATTCTTTTAAGCATTGTACAAATGTTTCCCAGCAGCTATCTACATCGTTGTCTAAATTATTTGCTGCTTTACGTAATTTTGTTTTGTATATCTCCACTCTCCCATGATTTGACAATTCATCTTCATAATCCTTATTCCAAGCAAATCTTTCCTTCTCTGTTGTTTTGAGTTGGTTGCGTATCAGGAAAGCAATCATTATCTTTTTTACTTATTTCTATTTTCAGACTAACTGGCAGATGATCCGATTCAATTATATTCTCAACATCAAAAGACATGAAATGAATAGATGAAAATAAAATCAATGGATGCAAGAAAATAATCAACTGTACTTTCCCCCGGAAGCTCCTATATATGTACAGTTATCATCGAAATTTGATTCACTCAATCCATTCACATATTTTCTTTTATTCCAGCAATATATACTTGCAAACTCTGCTGCATTTTGCGCGAAGCGCCAATCCATAAGTGTGCATGATGTTTATTTGATGTACAAGCAGACATGTTTTTGTGACATCTTTTCAGGGTGCCTGTAGTTTGCTGAGTGTACACCAGGTCCGGGATGTTTAGAGCGCAGCTTGAATTTTCAAGTCTAATGTTTTTCATGTGTTCATGTCTTTTTGACCACACACCCTTTTCACACACACAGCGTTCAATGAAGGAGCAGATTTCACGTGCAGCCGGAGTGGAGAGCGTGGATGAAGGGATGGCAAGTGTGAACTGCGCTTACACACACAAGACGAAAGCCAGAATCCCTCATTAATTCTACTACTAATTTTTGACGACAAACTAATTTTCGCTCCATCCACTGACCTTTTCACCAATCCACCATCACCGTCAGATGCACACACTCTTCATGGATTTGTGTACCAAAAATACGACGATCAAACTGATAAACACTACAGATTTTCGTTAGAAAGGAGAGCGCTGAATACACACGACTGCCACTTGTAAATGCTCGTCGTGTGTCGCGCCAAGAGAGAGAGAGAGAGAGAGAGAGAGAGAGAGAGAGAGAGAGCTCAGTTCTTTCTATCAAATGTCAAGGTCGATTTCGTTTTTAAAAAAGTAAATGTGCGGGCTGGGTGTGTTTTTTGTGCATTGACTGTTGTAAAAACATCAAGGCATTTTCTAATCAAATTTCCTTTCATCTTTAAACAACAACAAGGAGAGAATTATGTTTGAAGACGAGCGAACAGTAAACTCTTCCTTTAAAGAGTTATTCTGGCGCGTCACACAGACTTTTTTGGCACTCTCCAATACAGCATGATGGTGGGACAGCATTGCGCGCTACCCACGTGTTGTTTGTGTGTTGTGTGTGTGTGTGTGTGTGTGTGTGTGCGTTGCGTGCGTGCGCGCGCGCGCGGCGCGAGGCATTATAGGTATATATTTTTTCAGCTCTGGCTAACCCCTTACATACAGCCGAGCGCGCGATAGGCTCAACTGGGAACCACAAATTGAATTCCTAAACTTAATTGATCCATACCTTCCAGCTTATATCCAGTCAAATCGGTGTTTTTCTAATCTGTCACAGTTGTAGTGTTTACCTTCGCTTTTTTCCACACTTATAAAGTATTCTTTTTGTTATCTCCTTAATGAATTTCTCTATTGACCCAGCCTGAGAACTTTCTTCTGCCTCATGTGCCGCGTCCATTTCCATTTCCTTTTTTCAGTAATTGTTCTCTGCGTATTCCTACAACTTGACTATTCGGATACAAACATTATATAACTGCTGCCTGATTTTGTAAAATTCAGATTGCTGTGACGGTATCTCGATGTTACTGTTGTCGTTGTCCCCGTTTGTTGTTGTTCTTGTTGATAGTGTACATTGTGTAAAATTCACAGATCGCAATCTTATGTAAATCCCAATTCCATTGAAGTTTGTTAAATAGTCACTTTTCTCTTAAATGTGTTCCAGAAGAGAATTTATAGTATCTTGAAATAGGTGATCATTAAATTTCAGCTAGGATAGACCTCGCTTAACATGGGTGATTTTATATTCTGTTTCAACTGGTCTCTTGTCAGAGCAAAACATCAAAGGAATCTCACTTAACACAGTTTTTTCGAAAATAATCTCCTGTGTTAAGGATATAATTTAGGCTCCGAGAAGAGAGAGGTGTGGGTTTTTTTTTTTTTTCCTCCTCCACCATGTAAATTCTTTACTACTGGGGTGAAAAAGACGATGGGTATTAAAAACAGAGCATGATAACAGCAGTCTATTATTAACTTAACACACCTGTGTGGTTCACCGAGAGTGCCTTATCACCTGTGTTGTTCAGAGCACAATCGTAGTCACCTCAAATCTTATCAGCATCGAGCCCGTCAATGTCCTTTGCATTGTCAGACAGGAATGGTTTTGTTGTTGTTGTTGTTGTTTGTTTGTTTGTTTGTTTGTTTGTTTTTTTTTTTTTTTTCCCAGAAACAACATTTGGTACCTATACATAATGACAGTTTCTAGTTTATGTTCATCGTCATATGACACAGAAATTACCAGTCAGGTTTTTTTTTTTTTTTTTTTTTTTTCTTTTTTTTTTTTTTTTTTTTTTTTAAACACATTCCACCATGTGTGGAAACATCTTCTTATGAGAATAGTTTGTCACCTGCTATGATTAGAGACTGAAGAGAAAACAAAGATTTTACCACCCCCATTCTAATTCCAATCGATGTTTGTCATTTTCTGTTGTGTGTGTTTCTTGAAGGCAACGAATACCATTGACATTAAGTGTACATATAATTGAGACTATAAACCGAGGTTGCGTGTGTGAACGCACGCCTAACATCTTGCACACACGTAAAATCCCATCACCAACTTTCGGAAGAGAAGACCAGTTTGGCCGTTGGTATGGATGACACGTCACACATAGCACATGCACCCTGTGTGAGAAATGGAAAGAATGAAAGAAAGAAAGTAAGGAAATTGAGAGAACGACATTGAACGATATTGATTGGATGACACGGGAAACGACTGAATGAAGCGTCAGCTGGCAGCTCTTCAGTCGGCACTACCCAGGTAGGCAGCCCGTTGTGTAAGCCAGTGTGGATTGCAAAGCGCTTAGAGCTTGATCTCTAGTCGAGGATAGGCGCGATATAAATATTCATAATGATGATGATGATGATGATGATAACATGATGCAAGCCATAACAGCGGGAGCAAATATATAGCACAATCATTGTCCGTACCACTACGCCAACACCGTTGACTAACGGGAGAGAAGGGACAGGGAGGGAAGGGGCGTTGAAGAAGAGGGGAGTGGGGGGGGGGGGGGGGGGCGGAGAGTAGGGGCGGAGAGAGCTGTCGAGTGTTGTTCCACTGACTGCTGTCTCTGGCAATTATCATTCACACTTTCACTCCGGCGCGCATGTTTTACATTGTAATATTTGTCATGGTTATCATGTGTGTGTGTGTGTGTGTGTGTGGTGTGTGTGTGTGTGTGTGTGTACGCGCTTATGTACGCACCCATAGTCGCGCACGCATCGTCATTGTGATCATGGTTTCTATAATTACATTTACAGCCACTACGACTTCTACTTCTACTGCCACCACTACCCACTACTACTATTACTACTACTGCTACAACTACCACCACCACCACTACTACTACTAATACTACTATTACTACTACTACTACTACCATTACTTCGTCTACTGCTTCGTCTATTGCTGCTGCTGCTGCTGTACTGCTGCGACTTCTACTGCCGCTACTACATCTGCTACTAATACTGCTTATATTATCACTACTATTATACTACCACCACCACTACTATACTACATTCTATAAAGCAGAAGCATAGACACTCACACCCATTCATACACTTGCAACCACCTTCGTCGTCCCCCCTCCCCCTCCCCCCTCCCGGCCTGTTTCCTGTTTTCTCCCCCTTCCCCGCCCTCCCTCCCCCCATTCTCCTCCCCCCCCCCCCCCCCCCCCCCCTGCCCCCGCAGCTTTCGCGTACGTACTCCTCGTTCGTTCAATCACTCGTATGATGAATACACACTTTTCACATATTCAGTATATGAACACGGCTGTGAGTGTGTGCTCCGATTCGGTAGATTGTTTTCCATGCTTTTCACTTTGCTATTTCTTCTTTCTTGTTTAACTGAGTGATTGTCAGAATAATTTGTGATACTTATGTGAACATAAGACAATTCAAGTCCCCTGAGGAAGGCGAGGTGTGCTCACCGAAAATTTGGGATAACGAAGAGCCAACTTGTTGTTTTGTGTATTGCTCTCTCTCTCTCTCTCTCTCTCTCTCTCTCTCTCTCTCTCTCTCTCTCTCTCTCTCTCTCTCCTATAATAAATCTATCTATCTATCTATCTATCTATCTTTATTTGGGTTTCCGATTCCCCAAATTGTGTCATTTTTTTTTTCTTTTCTTTTTTTTTTTTTTAACACGTTTCTTTTCATTAAGTTCGCTTTTTGTCCACTTCGCACTTTTCAATGGTAATCATTCTCTCCCCATCGCGCGTCTCGCCAGTCCGCCCCCCGCACCCCCCCCCCCCCCTCCACCCCTTACCCATCCCTCCTTTCATCATCCCTTCCCGTCCCTCTCTCCCCTCCCTCCCCCACACCCCCTCCTCTTTCCCCATCCTCCAAGGAACCCTGTAATGCAATAAACAATAAACAAGTAAGGTAACTCTTGCTCCCATATGGGAGCAAGTGTTACCCCTACTTGATTATTGTTTACTGTTCCCCTGCCTCATTTCACTTTCAGTTTCCTGTATTGCAAATTTAATCGTGTGATCAGTGTTGCTCTTCGAGTGGAGCGGGATAGGAAGGGTGGCGGGGCGGGGGTGGGGATGGTGGTGAGTGGGGGGCGGGGGGAGGGGGGGGGGGGGGTTTTATGCGGCATACTGAAAACGGTACTCACGAAGTAACTGGCTCTCTTTCTCTTGTTAGTTCTGTACATGAGGCCCCGTGAGTGGTTTAGACAACCAACAGGTGTTCTTTTAGCAGTGCTTTTCTCTGTTTCGTCCTTTATTGCTATATTCATGAATTGTTTCATCTATTTTCTTTTCATATATTGCTATATTCATGAATTGTTTCATCTATTTTCTTTTCGTCTTTTTTATTTATTTACTTATTTACATTTTGCACGTGTCTTTCTGTAAACAGCTAACTTGCGGTGAGAAGTGACTTCAGTCTCCTCCCCCCCCCCCTCACACACACACACACACACACACACACACACACACACACACACACACACACACACACACACACACACACACACACACAACACACGCGCGCGCGCACACACACACACACACAAACGCACGCGCGCGCACACACACACACACACACACACACACACACACACACACACACACACACACACACACACACATACGTACACACACACACACACACACACACACACACACACACACACACACACACACAAACACCAAAAAGAATTCCACAACAATAAACAAAGTTTAGATAATCTAGTCTATTTAGTCGATGACTCTAATAAAGACTATGTGAACTACTAATAATGCGTAGATAGAGGCGGTAAACCAGAGGACGCTACTAACTAGAGGACGGTATTAACCAGTGGACAGTATTAACCAGAGGACGGTACTGACTAGAGGACTACCAGTACTAACCAGGGCGGTACTAACCAGAGAACGGTACTGACCAGAGGATGGTACTAACCAGGGCGGTACTAACCAGAGGAAGGTACTGACCAGAGGACGGTACTAACCAGAGGACGGTACAAACCAGAGAACGGTACTGACCAGAGGACGGTACTGACCAGAGGACGGTACTAACCAGGGCGGTACTAACCAGAAGACGGTACTAACCAGAGGACGGTACAAACCAGAGAACGGGTACTGACCAGAGGACGGTACTAACCAGGGCGGTACTAACCAGAGGACGGTACAAACCAGAGAACGGT
>JADBJO010011532.1:20000-47500 GCA_016801955.1 Conus betulinus | reverse complement strand
TCTCTCTCTCTCTCTCTCTCTCTCTCGCTCGCTCGCTCGCTCGCTCGCTCGTTTGCTCACTGTATGACCTCCATGCGTATGATACTACTATTCATTCGTACTTTTCTTGGAAAAAAAACAACCAAACAAGCAAGCAAACAAGCAAACAAACAAGAACAAAATGAAACAAACAAAATCTTGTTAAGAAAGTGCCAGTGATGTAGAATTTAATGAACTCAGTCACATGTCGCTTCGCTCTAAATACACACACACACACACACACACACACACACACACACACACACACACACACTTTCACACACGCGCGCGCGCGCGCGCACACACTCACACACACACACACACACACACACACACACACACACACACACACACACACACACACACGCGCGCGCGCGCGAGTGCGCGTGCGCGTGCAAGCAAAGCGAGCAAAAAAAAAAAAAAAAAAAAAAAAAAAAAACAAACAAACAAAAAAAAAAACAAAAAAAAAAAGAGCAAAAACAAACTGACAAAATCTTTATAAGAAAGTGCCAATGATGTCGTAGAATTTACTGATCTCAATCACACATCGCTTCACCCAAAACACACATACTCTCTCTCTGTCTCTCTCTGTCTCTCTCTGTCTCTCTCTCTCTCTCTCTCTCTCTCTCTCTCTCTCTCTCTCTCCTTATCACTTAAAAGTTTATACAGACGGATCCCTATTAAATGGCAGTGCTGGTTCCGGCTTTGTTATTCCTGCTTTTAAAGCAGATAAATCTTCTCATCTTGGAAAGGGGTTTTTCTGTCTTTACGGGCTGAACTGATAGCAATTCTAATGGCTCTGCATTATATTATCGACATTCCACGTGATTTTTCTAGAATACTTTTTTGTGTTGATTCCAAATCTGTTCTTCAAGCAATTGAATCTATTGCTGCTATCAATCGCGCCGAGAGGTTATCACCGAACTAAAAATTCTGATCCATTTCCTTACATCTAGAGGGATAACAGTGGACTTTTGCTGGATTCCGTCACACTGTGGGATTGTAGGAAATGAATGGGCAGACAGAACTGCCCGTACGGGATCCAAAAACTCTGAAAATTTCTGTGTATATCAAAATACCTTGGAGTCTTCACGAAGCCTATGGACGTTTAAAAAGAGTCTCTTTTGAGTCTTTTTATAACCTGTATAAAGATTCAGTACTCTTTAAAATACATGCACAAGATTCTTCACTGAGTTGCTGCTCAAGAACTCAGAAATCTACACGTCCATCTAACTCGTCCATTCAAATTCGTAAACTGTATACAAAGACGTATGTACATGTACACAAATTTCGGAAACTGGAAACTCTCTTTTTATAGGCTTAAAGTTAACGCTCTTCGTACAAAATTCCACAGAAATTTACAATGCACTTGTGGAGCAGTCGATAGTTTCAATACTCTGCATTTTCTTTTTAAACTGTTCCTATTTTGACTCATCTCTCTCCAACTTCCGACGAAAAGATTCCCTATGCATTTTCCAGAATCTTCACGCCTTTTTTACATTTGTAAATTCGTTGATGTTAAGCCTAGTTGGCTCGTTTGTGTAAATATTTCCAGTTTTGTTGTTGTTGTTGTTGTTGTTTGTTTGTTTGTTGTTTTTTTTTTCTTTGTTTTGCTTTGCAATTTATCTTTTAAATTGTTACATTTAGAACAATATTTTCTTTTCAATTGTCAAAGTCGCACACACACACACACACACACACACACACACACACACACACACACACACACACACACACACACACACACACACACACACACACACATTCGTACGTAGGCCTATACTAGCATTTTGCACATACTATTTCCATTTCTCTCATCACTCATTTCTGCATTATTTTGTCTAATATCACTTTAAGTGAACAGACGTTAAATTGAAGAACTAACTAACTAACTAACTAACTCTCTCTCTCTCTCTCTCTCTCTCTCTCTCTCTCTCTCTCTCTCTCTCTTCCTTTCACTCTTCTTTCACTCACTCACACACACACACACACACACACACACACACACACACACACACACACACACACACACACACACACTGGGCAATGCTCATCACAAATACACACAACAAGGCAAAATCAAAAGATATGACTCCCGCTGCTAACACAAACCTTTAAAACGAGCTTGTCGAACAGGCACAGTTTTTGAATCATACAGATAATAAGAATCCTCTGTGCCAGAGTTTCCCCAGAAGTGTCCCGGTTGGCCCAAATCGCACATTTCTTTGACCTCCATTCACGCCTTGTTTACAAGCTCATATTAAAACAAGATTACTCATGTTCCTTGCTTCTCACCTTGTGAGATCGAGAGCCCTCGGGTGTGAACACACTGAAAACCTGGTTATTGCTGGTCCTACTCAAACAAAGCTAAGCCACAGACTAGAAAACAAGGCTGACTGACTGACTGAAACCATTTACTGTCAGATTAACATAGTGTTGTACTGACATTTTAAAAGGACAAACCTAAATAAATAAATGAGAAAAAGAAAATAATACAAATAACATCAGCAAGACATAAAAATCGTAAAGGAAAAATTAACAGGGAAACATTTAACGTTTGTAAGTAGAATAATAGAAACAGGAATTGTAACAATAAACCAAATTACATCTTAACTGTACTGATAATAAAAAAAATTCTCAGATGATGCCTTTGGTAGGAAGACTATGACGGCTTACGCACAGTCTACAATAATGAACAGTTTCTCCAATAATCCCTCAAAGACCCTTAAAAAAAGTTTGTGACCCCAGTTCTAAGCGTTGACTTGTTCAAATCCAACTTACCGTTACATTACTACCCTTACAACAAGGGCAATAGGGTCCACCTATTTTCTAGCTAGATGCAGCTTGGACAAGCTGGATCTAGCCAGAATCTAGGTGGGCCCTCGGTGGGTCCTAGGACCCTTGCTGTCTGGGCATCTAGAACCTCTTCGTGGAACCAGAGAGTATCACACCGAGACTCGCAAATTTACGGCGTTCACAGAGTCAGATATGATGATTCGAAAAAAAAAAAGTTTGGGGGGTGGGGGGGGGGATTGAATTTGTGTTGATAGCAGTGAAAAAATAAGGAGGCTTCCTCTCCAACCCCTTTTCTATGAAAGAGCCATTGAAGTTTAATTTCATTAGTTATTGACAACAGTGGTAATTATTAAGAAGCAGACTGTTAGTCTGTAAAGGGATAAATGTAGATTTGGATGAAAAAATCATCATTTTCCATGATGAGTGGGGGGTTGCTTTTGTTTATGAGTTCCACTTGTGACGTGTAATTGTCTCTCCCTTGTGTGTAAGTGTTGTTTTTCTCTTTGTCACGTTTGAGATATACATGCTTTTGTCATTGAAGTTAAAGAAAAAAGAAAACGACTCGAGGAAATGAGAGAGAGAGAGAGAGAGAGAGAGAGAGAGAGAGAGAGAGAGAGAGAGAGAGAGAGAGAGAGAGAGAGAGAACTCTCTGTCTTCTCAAACTACAACGTGGAAGCGAGCTGAAACGTAAAAAACATGCGCAAAAGCAGTATTAGAGCAGCAGCAGATGTAGCAGGAGTTAAAATAGTGATGTTTTTATCAGAATGTCAGAACGGACCAGTTCCAGGAAAAAAAAAAAAAAAAAACCCCAAAAACAAACAAACAAAAAAACAAAAACAAATACAACAAACAGTCAAACAAAATGACAGTCTGTAGACGAATAACTAGTCATATTCCTACCACATGTAGCGGAATCATTTTAAAGAGAAACCCAACTATGACAAATAGGACATATAGTTCATGCAATGTGCATTCATTTTAACGTAAACACATCTATTTAAAGCGAGCCAGTACACTTTGGATTTGCGATAATATGCACTTTAAGAACAGCGTTCCAAATCAGGCATTTGTGCAGTTTGTCGGAGAGACTTGGTTTCTCCAAAACGTACGATGGACAGCACATAGCGGGTTATGGTTAAAATACCCTGCTGTCTCTTTCATACTGTCCCCACGCCGGCAGAATTGTTTCCACAAATAACTAGCAAACAACACATCAAGCCCTTAAATGATCAAAAGGTACAGTTGTGTCTTTTGTTGTATGCGGTTTGTAGCAATTCCGTTTGTTGATCTACTTGTGTTAATCTTTCAGTTCCCAGAGGAATGTGCGAGTGTTGGATCACCACCTGTCTCATCCATGCCTACCACTGTTTACACATGTACACTAACGAAATAATAAAACATTACATTTATTTGCTATTTGAACATGTGTATAACTGTTACTGCTGCCCGTACTTCAGCATTGCCTCAAACGCTCATGTCTTAACTATAATCGCTTACTTTCACATCAGAAATGATCAGATGAGGGTAACAGTGATAAAGATATGAATGTTCGAACAGTGTACAACATTAGTTTTTACATTATATTACATTCACACGGTGAGTAGCCTTCTTTAACTGAGTGACTTGTTTAGTCTGGTAGCCATCAGAGTGTGTGAACATTCTCAAACAGAGCAAACCTCCGAAATCCAACATTTCTAGGGATGAAAGACTTGCACTACAAAGACTTAAGAAGAATGATTCCATTATGATCCTCCAAGCCGACAAATGCCGTGCCACAGTCATCCTACCCAAGGGACAGTACTATGAGAAGGCCCATAATTTATTAGAAGACAAGGAGACCTACCAACAGCTGAACCAAGATCTCACCAGCAAGTGTACTGCCCGCCTGACCAAACTACTGCAAGGCCTGCAGAAGTCAGGAGAACTCTCCTCAGAACAGTACCGCAGATTGTACCCCTCAACTACTGATGTGCCCAAGTTCTACGGACTGCCTGAAGTGCACAAGAGAGATGTACCCCTCCGTCCCATTGTCGCATCTAGGGGACCCCTGATGTATGAGACGGCCCGCTTCGTCGCAGACGTCCCCTCGCCTTTGGTAGGAAAGACAGAACATTCCACTGCCAACAGTGCAGATCTGGTGAAGAAGTTGTCAAAGTTTGTACCACAGCCTGATGAGATTCTGGTGTCCTATGACGTCCCAGCACTGTTAACCAGTGTCCCTGTTAAGGACAGCATTGACATCATCAGAAGGAGGTTACAGGACGACAGCAGCCTTCAGCAGCGCACCAACCTGCCAGTGGAACACATCTGTGATCTGCTATCCTGCTGCCTCAACACCACCTACTTTACCTTTAAGGACAGTTCTGCCAACAGACCGAGGGTGCAGCCATGGGGTCCCCTGTGAGTCCTATTGACGCTAACCTCTTTATGGAAGACTTCGAGGAGAAAGCCTTGGCGTCGTTCCACACTCTTCACCTACTGGAGCCGCTACATGGACGACACCATGACTGTGCTCAAAAGATCGGTGGTCGAAGATTTCACGACCCATCTCAACAACCAACATCCTGCTATCAAGTTTACCTACCAGGTGGAAGAGAACGGCAGCATCGCGATGTGTTGGACACCCGCATCACCCGGACAGAGACAAGCCTCGCCTTCTCCGTCTACAGGAAGCCGACCCACACGGACCACTATTTACAATTCGACAGTCACCAGCCACTGGAACACAAGCTTGGAGTAATTCGCACCCTCACCCACCTAGCGAAGACCATCTGCTCCACTGAAACCGCTAGGGAAGAAGAAGAGGAAATAAAGTACTCAGTGTGTCGGGATACCAGAAGTGGGCCTGGGATATCCTGGGGAGGCAAGAGGTGGCAGTACGTCGCAGGTCCTCCAGTCCTCCGTAGAGCTTCCGGCCACTGGTATTGGGTCGGGCCATGTTTTCTCTCGGAGCGCTTGGTGGAGCGGGCAGGACTGCAGCAGATGTTCTGTTGTCTGGCTGCCTGGTCTGCAGGGGCACTGCTCTGTGTTGCCGATGCGGAGTTTAAAGAATAGGTTTCAGGCGGTGTGGCCTGTCTGAGCCTGAAGATGTGTCTGCTCTCGTCGAGTCAGCAGGTAGTACGGTCTGCTCTGTTGTGGCGTGGATGCTGCTGCTTCCACTTGTTCTGCAGCTTGGCCTTAATGATGGTCCTGGATTCAGGGTAGCTGGTGGATCTGTCCATCTGCTCTTTCGTAGTGCCCTCCTTTGCCAAAGAGTCAGCAGTCTCATTGCCAAGTACGTTGCAATGGGAGGGAATCACTGCAGGTGACTGTGTGACTTGTGCAGAGGGAGGCGAGAGATGAGGACAGAGCGTTGAGCTCTGGATCTCTGTTGGACTGAAGGGCCTGCAAGATGGACAGGGCGTCGGTCAGGAAGACAACGTTGTGGCTGGCGTAGGGGCTGACCTCGATGTGGGCTGCTGCTGTTTTCTGGGCTTCTGCTTCAGCTCTGTAGTTCGTGGAGTACAGGGCCGGTAGCGAGGCAGATCTTTTCTTCTCTGCCTCCTGGATATTGGACATAGACTCCTGCCCCTCCATTTCGAATGGCATCTGCTGCAGAGCCGTCAGTATAGACATGAGTTCAGGATTCTTTGGGGAAACTGGGTATGGAGGTGTTCAAGGGTGAGGGACTTTCTTTCAGGGCCGCTTTGGGAATCTTTGGGGCCAACACCACATGGTCAAGGATATCCTGATGTTGCCATTCTAGGATCCTGCTCTGGTGTTTTTGGAGCGTTTACAGGCGCTGACCTTGTCTCTTCATTATTCATGGCTTTGGTGAATTTCCAAAGTTTGTTGCCATCTCTGTCAAGGTTAGCTTTTCTGTTTTCTCCATCCAGCTTGTTCTTGCAGCTTGGATGTAGGCCTTTCTGTATTTGGCAGTGCAGGCTTTGAGCGTGATGTTGTTTTCTTGTGTGGGGTCGTTTTCCATCTCCTCTCTAATCCCTGTCACTTCATCTTCAGGCTCCTGCAGCTCTTTTGTCCAATATGGCCTGTAGTTCTTGCGAGCGCCACGTGTGGTTGAAGCTTTTGATTGTGGCTCTGTTGATGTTATAATTTTCCACTTTGATGGTCTTACAATACTCGTCAGAGAGGCCCGCGAACATCTCCCAGTCCGCATTCTTATACTTGTACTTGTAGTTTTCGATGTTGAAAGATCTTTCTAAGATCGGTTCATCGCTCTATTGATGTGACATACGGAAGATTGTCAATGTCAGTTGAAATTAGTGTTTGGCTCATAGCATTTGGGGTTATAAAGCCTAGGATGATCTGACCAATGGGCATCAAGTCTGTTTTTGAATGTATTCAGGGTGGGTGCTGTCACTACTGACTCAGGAAGGCTGTTCCACATCATCACCACTCTCTCTGAGAAGAAATTGCCTCGGACTTGCCGGCGCGCTTGGTTTTTGGCGAGTTTCTTGCTGTGACCTCTGGTCTCACGTCCTGTGTATGGTTTAAATTGCGGGCTTGTTGCATTATAGATCCCTGTGACGTACTTGTATGTGTCAATCATGTCGCCTCGGAGCCTTCTGAATTCTAGGCTGGGGAGCTTCAGTTCTCGGAGACATTCAGGGTAGGGCTTCTCTTTCAGTCTTCCGATAAATTTGTAGCTCGACGCTGCACGTCTTCCACATCCTGCTGTAGACCTTTCTGCCAGTAGTGTGGGGACCAAACAGAATGTCCATACTCCAGCATCGGCCTAACCAGTGACTTGTAGAGCTGAACAAAGGTACGATCCGAGAGGTGGTCGAAGGATCTTCTGACTACTCCAAGTGTTCGATTGGCTTTGGCTGTAGCTTGGGCAACGTGGTTCTTGAACGTCAGTTTCCTATCGACCACTACTCCCAAATCCTCTCTGCTTCTGTCTCAGCTAAGTTGTGCCTACTTTCCTGGCCTTCTGTTGTCATCTTCATGGTGTATGTGTGCTCATCTGGACTGTGCCCTAATCTCATCACGCAACACTTCTGGGGGTGGAAACTAAGGAGCCAGTTCTCTGACCAGTCGCATAAGTTTGTCAGATCTTCTTGTAAGGACTCCCCGGGCCTCAACTTTATCACTCCGTGCGAATAGCTTAGTGTCGTCAGCGAAGATGCGGACTTCGTTCTTGGCATGTCGGGGCAGGTCATTGATGTAGGCGACAAACAGCAGGGGGCGAGGACGCTTCCTTGTGGGATGCCACTTGTTACTGCAGATTCCTCTGATGTCTCGCCATTCACCGTGACCACTTGCATTCGATCTGTCAGGAAGTCTTTGATCCATGCGTGGACATTGCCTCGGACTCCAAGTGCATCAAGCTTCAGCAGGAGACGACGGTGGGGCACACTGTCAAAAGCCTTCTTGAAGTCTGTGTATACCGCGTCAATTTTCCCACCATCGTCAAGTGTCTGGGTCCAGAAGTCCAAGTGTCCCAACAGCTGAGTACTGCAAGAACAGCCAAGTGTGAAGCCATGTTGTTGTTCACATATCAGATGGTTATGCTGCATGTGCTCTAGAACTTTAGCTTTAACAAGTGTTTCCATTGATTTGCATAGGATGCTAGTCAGGCTGACAGGTCTGTAATTGTTTGGGGATGAGCGGCTCCCCTTCTTGAAAATTGGGGTAATATTTGCCTTTCGCCAGTCATTAGGGATGCGGCCTTCCTCCAAAGGTTTCTGAAAGATATTGCTGATGGGTAACGATATTGAGTCTGCCGTCTTTACAAGGAGAATTGCTGGTATGCCGTCCATGCCTGCAGCCTTATTTGTTTCAACCCCTTGAGTAGTTTCTTCACCTCTTCTTCCGTGATGCTAAAGTTTGTGAGAGCCGATTCGAAATCATACTCTGGTGGCGTTGGCAGATCTCCATTTGGTTCTTTAGTATAAACACTTTGGAAAAAGTTATTGAGTACTTGGGCTTTCTCTTTGTCTGTCTTTGCAATTGAGCCGTCATCCTTCCTTAAGTCAGATATGCCAGTTCTGGTGCTAGTTTTTGATTTCACATATGACCAGAGAGGTTTCTGGTTCACTTTAGCTTCCTCGGCGATGGTGCGTTCAAACCTGGCCTTGGCTTTGCGGCATGCCCGAGAAGTCTTGTTGCGAGCTTTGCGCGTACACCCTAAAGTCTTCGTCAGTTCTCGTTATGAGCCATCTCCTATATCTGTGGTGCTTCTCTCTAACAATTTCCAAGGTTTCGTTGTCAAGCCATTTCTTCCTGGGTGCACTGTCTGCCTTGCCTTTAGGTACCAATTTACGCTTTGCCTCATTGACTATTTTTACAAAAATTTCCCATTGCTCCTCGGTGTTCTTGTTCTCCAGTTCTTTTTTTCCAGTCGACTTGGTTTAGGAAATTTCTGATTTCATCTTAGTCAGCTTTATGATATTTGTATCTGCCATGCTTTGGCTGGGTGGGAGGCGTGAGATTCAAGTCAATGGGAAATGACTTGGCGTTGCTTGAGGTGGAGGATAAATGCTACTGGCCGAAACATCTGACCCCGGAGAAACACCTAGACCACTCAACATTCTTCTCCAGTGGAATGCAGAGGGAGTCTACCAAAAAAAAAAAAAAATCCCACTTACTGAGAGAATGTACACAGAAAACATTGATGTGGCCTGTATCCAAGAGACACCTGAAACCCAACCACAGGTTCAGAGTCAGAGGCTACCAACCTTCAAGCTGGACAGAGAAGGAAGACCAAAAGGAAGAGTGCAGATACTCGTCAAGAACAGTATTCCAGACAGTGGACACAAATCAGGAAGCTGAAATCAACGGAATCAAGATCACAGTGGACAAGACTGTCTTCACCATCTTCAACGTCTTCTGCCCACGAGACAAAGAGCTCTCTCTACAGAAAATGGGACATATCATCAGAGAACTGCATAGTAGTAGGTGACTTTAACAGCCACTCAACCTGTTGCGGTTACAGTGAAAATACCGAAGAGGAGACGAAGTGGAGGACTGGCAGATAGAGAGCAACCTGCTTCTGCTGAATGATCCAGAAGACCCATCAACCTTCTTCTCTCGCCGATAGCTTACCACGACCATCCCAGATCTTGCCTTTG
Organism: Conus betulinus; assembly: GCA_016801955.1. Classification (NCBI taxonomy): domain Eukaryota; kingdom Metazoa; phylum Mollusca; class Gastropoda; order Neogastropoda; family Conidae; genus Conus; species Conus betulinus. The sequence continues at coordinate 37,613 of JADBJO010011532.1, read as the reverse complement.
CCACTGAAGACCTTGCCCAAAAAACCAGCAGGAAGGTACAGAGTCAGTTGGCAGGCAGCGACCACAGACCCAGTACTACTAGCCGTCAGTTTGCAATACACACAAACTCCTTTGAGAGGGCATGTCTCCATGCCGTACGTCAGCGGCATCACAGAAGCTCTCAGCAGGAAGATCCGAAAGTTGGGAGTCAGTGTCCACGCCAAGCCACCAACACCATCAGAAGCCAGTTAGTCCACCCCAAAGACAAAACAGACAAATTGGACAAATCAGGGGTAATATACAAGATAGACTGTCTAGACTATTACCATAGTTACATCGGTGAAACTGAGCGCAAGAGACTAAAGGAACACAAACGTGAGTCCTGTCCTGTGGGTGAACATCTAAGCCACACCCAACATCACTTTGGAAAGGATAATATGCAAGTTCTCGGTAGAGAAGCAAGATGGTTCCAGAGGGGAGTAAAGGAGGCAGTCCACATCGCTGCCAGGAACCCCACCCTTAACTGCGACCGGGGCCGGCACAACCTGCCATCGGTGTACTCCTCACTCGTTCAGTCGCATTGTCGTGAGTTCGCTCACAGCGGTGTGCACTGAAGCCAGTACTCAACCCAGCAGTTGCACTGAAGAAGTCGGCTGGATTGCCGACGAAAGCTCCGCACACAGTGAGTAGCCATCTTTAACTGAGTGACTTGCTTAGTCTGGTAGCCATTATACATTATATTAGTCTACATGTGCGCGCTGGGATTAGCCGGGACTTGATAAATGGGTGAGGTAACGGACTTGTTCCTTACAGTACACATGTATCATGTGCCAAGCTTACAATTTTTCTTGGTGTTAGTTAAACATGTTTTTTTTTTTTCTTTTCTTTTCTGACGGGCAAATCAGTATTTTTAAACGTTCGATGTTCACGTTATATAACAACAGTTGATGCAAACAGTTTTTTTTAAACGTCTTAGTAACCTATCTCTGAGAAGAAATTGGATGTAGCCTAAAAGAGAGGAAGATGTTCTGACTTAAGCTTTCTTTTGTGGACAGCCCACAATGGATATCAAATTTTCCTCGGAGTCGGATGGCTCTGTCTGTATCATGCCGGAAACCGCTGTTTTCGCCCAGTGGGGGCAGGTCTTTCACAGCTTTGACTATTGTTCAGCCGGCTTAGCAAGTGGCTGGAATGGTTTGGGGGGTCACTGCGACCCAACAAAGTACAGTCAACAGTAAGAACATGGCTGGAATTGTTAGGTTTCAACAAATCTCTTTAGACCACCCATGATGAGTAGAATGTAAAGAAAAAAACAAGATACAAAGCATATAAACGTACTCCCAGTTTATCCTGAATACGCGTGATATATTCCACAAAGAGGAAAAACCGACTTGGGCTGGTGTAACCATTAGTAATGACTATTCTGGTAAACATCAGCCATCATCTGTGACCTATAATGAACATACTTACAAATTTTAAGAAAGATCGGCCATGAACTTTCTCAGATTTTCCATAAAGAAGAAAACCATTATGGGCCATTAGTAAAAGCTATTACGGTAAATTTAAACGTTGGGCATCATCCGTTACCCATAATGAACATACCTACGAATTTTCAGAAATATCGGCCACATACTTCCTGAGATATTCCATGAAGAAGAAAAACCGTTAGGGGCCGTTATAGCCTTTAGTAACGGGTTATAACGGTAAACTAAAACATCGGGCATCATCCATGACCCATAATGAACATACCTACAATTTTTCAGAAATATCGGCCACGTACTTCCTGAGGTATCCCATGAAGAAGAAAAACCGTTAGGGACCGTTACAGCCGTTAGTAAAGGCTATAACGGTACACTTAAACATCGGGCAACATCCGAGATCCATAATGAACATAACTACAAATTTACAGAAAGATCGGCCACGTACTTGCTGAGATATTCCATAAGGAAGAAAAAACGTAAGGGGCCGTTATAGCCCTTAGTAACGACTATAACGGTAACCTAAAACATCGGGCATCACCCGTAATCCATAGTGAACATACCTGCTAATTTTCAGAAAGATTGGCGAAGTACATTCTGAGATATTCCATGAAAAAGAAAAAAACCGTTGCAGGCCGTTACAGCCGTTTGTAACGGCTGAAACGGTAAACTGAAACATCAGGCATCATTCGTGACCCATATTGAACACACCTGCTAATTTTCTCAAAGATCGGCCAGGTACTTTCGGAGATATTCCATGAAGAAGAAAAAAACCGTTACAGGCCGTTACAGCCGTTAGTAACGGCTATAACGGTAAACTAAAATATCGGGCATTTTTGGTAACCCATAATAAACATATACCTGCTAATTTTAACAAAGATCGGCCCTGTACTCGCTGAGATATTCCATTTAAAAAAAAAAAAACCGTTACAGGCCGTTACAGCCGTTAGTAGTGGCTATAACGGTAAAACTAAACATCGGGTATTATTCGTGACCCATAATGACCATACCTACAAAATTTTCAGAGAGATCGGCCAAGTACTTTCAGAAATATTCCTTAAAGAAGGAAAAACCGTTACAGGCCGTTACAACCGTTAGTAACGGCTATAACGGGGGGTAAACTAAAACATCGGGCATCCTCCGTGACCCATAATGAACATACCTGCTAATTTTCAGAAAGATCGGCCAAGTACTTTCTGAGATATTCCATAAAGAAGAAAAAACTGTTACAGGCCGTTACAGCCGTTAGTAACGGATATAACGGGTAAACTAAAACATCGGGCATTATTCGTGACCCATAATGAACATACCTACAAATTTTCAGAAAGATCAGCCAAGTACTTTCTGAGATATTCCATAAAAAGGAAAAACCATTACAGGCCGTTACAGCCGTTAATAACGGCTATATAACGGGGTAAAGACTGAAACATCGGGCATCATCCGTGACCCATAAAGAACATAGATGCTAATTTTCACAAAGATCGGCCAAGTACTTTCGGAGATATTCCATAAAGAAGGAAAACATTTACAGGCCGTTACAGCCGTTAGTAACGGCTATAACGGTAAACTAAAACATTGGGTATTATTCGTGACCCATAAGGAACATTCTACAAATTTTCAGAAAGATCGACCAAGTACTTTTTGAGATATTCCATAAAGAAGAAAAAAAAACAGTTACAGGCCGTTACAGCCGTTAGTAACGGATACTAGGGTAAACAAAACATCAGGTATCGTCCGTGACCTATAATGAACATACCTGCTAATTTTCACAAAAGATTGGCCAAGTACTTTTGGAGATATTCCATGAAGAAGAAAAAACCGTTACAGGCCGTCACAGCCATTAGTAAACGGCTATAACTGTAAAGTAAAACATCGGGCATTATTCGTGACCAATAATCAACAAACCTACTAATTTTCACAAAGATCGGCCAAGCACTTTCTGAGATATTCCATAAAGAAGAAAAACCATTACAGGCCGTTACAGCCGTTAGTAACGGCTATAACGGGGTAAACTAAAACATCGGGCATCATCCGTGACCCATAAAGAACATACCTGCTGATTTTCACAAAGATCGGCCGAGTACTTTCGGAGATATTCCATAAAGAAGAAAAAATCGTTACAGGCCGTTACAGCCGTTAGTAACTGCTATAACGGTAAACTGAAACATCGGGCATTGTTCGTGACCCATAATGAACGTACCTACAAATTTTCAGAAAGATCGGCCAAGTACTTTCTGAGATAATCCATAAAAAGAAAAACCGTTACAGGCCGTTACAGCCATTAGTAACGGCTATAAACGGGTAAACTAAAACATTGGGCATCATTCGTTACCCATATGAACATACCTGCTAATTTTCACAAAGATCGGCCAAGTACTTTCGGAAATATTCCATAAAAAAAAACGTTACAGGCCGTTACAGCCGTTAGTATCAGCTATAATGGTAAACTAAAACATCGGACATAATTCGTGACCCATAATGAACATACATGCAAATTTCCAGAATGATCGGCCCTGTACTTTCTGAGATATTCCATTAAAAAGAAAAAACCATTACAGGCCGTTACAGCTGTTGGTAACGGCTATAACGGGGTAAACTAAAACATAGGGCATCATCCGTGACCCATAATGAAACATACCTGCTAATTTTCACAAAGATCGACCAAGTACTTTCGGAAATATTCCATAAAGAAGAAAAACCGTTACAGTCCGTTACAGCCGTTAGTAACGGCTATAACGGTAAAACTAAAACATCAGGCATCATCCGTGACCCATAATGAACATAACAGCTAATTTTCACAAAGATCGGCCGGGGGTACTTTCGGAGATATTCCATAAAGAAGAAAAACCGGTACACGCCGTTATAGCCGTTAGTAACGGCTATAACGGTAAGCTAAAATATCATCATCATCCTTGACCCATAATGAACATATCTACAATTTTTCAGAAAGATCGGCCCAGTAGTTTTTGTCTGGAACGAGTGGAACACATTTTGACCACAGACGGACGGACAGAAGGATGGACAGACACACAGACAGCATTTCTTCGTTCCCATTCTACAGTACTCCCCTGTTCTATCTATAAGAACTGGGGGTACAAAAAGAAAAAAGAAAGACATTGAACAAAAACAGGTAAAAGCATTGCGTTTCAGGTTTTATTTTAGAATTTGAAAGTTCCAGGACACACACACACACACACACACACACACACACACACACACGAGGTTAGATACAGGATGAGGATCACTCTTCAAATTTAATCTGTCTCAGTGAGCTGGTCAGGGTCACCGAGTTTTCATATAAACCGGATCCCGTGATTCGCCAGACTGCTGTAATGTTTGCGGCAATTGGCAAAATTCGTGGCCAGCAGGCATAAACGATCATTGTATACCAGCGCTTGCAAATTGCCGCAAACATTACAGCAGTCTGGCGAATCACGAACATTGACAATGGAGATTACTGTTCGTTTGAGTATAGGACATTCTAAATTAAATGAAACTCATTGCCAATACTCTCTGTGTTGCGGTCTTTATAAATTCTGTTTTTTTTTTTTTCGGCCTTCTTCCTCTGATACCACATTTAAGTTATACGTTATAGCTACCACAACGACATTGATCAGAGAATGTAGGCCTACATACAACTGTGAGTTGGGAATTGTAGATTTACTTTTGGGGGCAACAAAAAAAAAAAGAAAGAAAAAGAGTTTTATGACACAAAATCGGTCTATGCTGGTCGACCTTCAAATCTGACCAACGGTGTTGTGAAAGACGTTCCGATTCCCTCATTCTGTCCATATGCGTGATTGCCCATGCGTATCACACCTGTGGTCACCCGTGGAAGGGGAAGCATTCTTACACCGCGTGGATTTGACAGGCCTTGAACTTTAGCCTTTACCCTTCGCGCCAAGGATTACAAAGCGCTCACTGTCACACACACACACACACTCACACACACACACACTCTGTCTGTCTGTGTCAATCGATCTATCTGCCTCTTTATGTCTCCAACTATAAAATAATGGACAAGAAGAAGAGGAAGACAGAAGTACAAGACGGGGAAAGGGAAAGAAAAAAAAAAAAAAAAAGAAAAAGAAAGAAAGAAGAAGAAGAAGAAAAATCTGAGTGATGGCTGAGAGCGGTGCAGCAGTACTTCATGTGATCACTTCAGTTGGTAGTCACTACAGTTTCATTTAACCACTCGCGGCAAACCACTCCAAACTGCAAGCAACAGAGAAAAGTCGTGGCCTTGACGGATGCCTCCGCCTGTGGACGGCATAGGGCGTAGTTTGGGCACGCACTGTGCCTTTGGGCATCTTCCTGATGCGTGATACAGGATGAAATGTCACAATACAGCAGTGTGGACGAAAAACTATGAACAGCGCTGAGGCATTTTTATATTTTTCGTAGAGATTGCTACGGCGTTAGATTTCACGTTTGTTTTGACGAAATTAACGCTGTGGAAGTTGTTCCCGCTATCTACGTTCATAACATGGCAGCTTACAAACACAGTAATAGAATCAAACATAAATGAATATACGAATGTTAGGTTTAGTTAGCGTACTGTAGATCGAGAACAATCTTGATAACAGCAGCAGGCACAAGCTGTAGAGAGCGTTTTTTTTTTTTGGTTGGTTGAATATACCCTACCTTCCCACACAGACTTTGACCAACCTTACCAGACTCCAACTTCAGTCACCTATTCGCCATTCGTCCCATCCTCCTCCTCCCGCTCCCCTCGCCCTCCTCCCCCCCCCCACCCCCTTTCCAACATCTCGTCTCACGCCCGCGATCTAACCCCCCCCCCCCCCCTTTTTTTTTTTCTCCAAACTCACACACGCACACTTGCCCATACGATCGTGCAAGCAAACGCGCACGCGAACCTTTACGTGCTTGTTCCAGACTCTAGTTATAATCTTAGTCTCTGGCACACATAGGAATTACGGCAAGACAGTTTAATGGAGCCAAAAAAAAAAAAAAAAAAAAAAAATTATATATATATATATATATATATATATATATATATATAGAGAGAGAGAGAGAGAGAGAGAGAGAGAGAGAGAGAGATTAAGCTGCTTTACTCATGTGCGCTTTGCAAAACGTCTGTCGTGTAAAAGGATGTACATGTAGTCACGCTAATACGTCACATTTTTTAAAGGTTAGGACTGTGACAGTGGCAAGTATCTTGAGTTTCAAGTACACCCCAGCTTGAGTTTACTCTCCTCAAGCACACCCCAGCTCTGATGGTATTACTCCCCCCCCCACCCCCCCCCCCCCCCCCCCCCCAAAAAAAAAAAAAAAAAAAAAAAAACCAAAAAAAAAAACTCGTAGTGTCGCATATCCAAACGATGCATGTGATTTTCTGTACAGTATTTGTAACTGCATTTTTTGTTTACAAAGCCTGTTACTTTGATGTGATTTTATGAATTTTGCGTAAATATGAAACATATATAGGCCATAAGATGAAAAAATCAAGCTCCTCGTCTGTTTGTGTGTTCTTTCATCAGGTCTAAAGAAATCCAGTTCTGTATTAAATAGTAAATTTGTACACTTTTGGCATTTTGGTTTTTTTTTTTAATACTTTTAACATTCAATCTAAAAATTATAGAAGAAAGTACAATTTAACAAACAACGGTTTATGTAATCATTTTCAGTTTTGTAAAAGGTGCATTTGTCTTTTTCAAACATGCCGATTTTGTTTAGCACATTATCTGTTAATAAACTTTTATAACATAATTATTTGTCTTGATTTTAACGGTTTTTTCTTCTTTATATGGAATATCTCAGAAAGCATTTTGTCGATCTTTTTGAAAAATTGTAGGTATGTACATTATGGGCCACGGATGATACCCGACGTTTTCGTTTACAGTTATAGACATTACTAACGGCTATAACGGCCCATAACGGTCTTTCTTTTTTATGGAATGTCTCAGAAAGTACTTGGCCGATCTTTGTGAACGTTTGTAGGTATGTTCATTATGGGTCACGGATGATGCCCGACGATTTAGATTTAGTTTACAGTTATAGCCTTACTAACAGCTATACGACCCCCATAACGGGTTTTCTTTTTTATGGAATATCTCAGAAAGTACGTGGCCGATCTTTCTGAAAAATTGTGGGTATGTTCATTATGGGCCACGGATGATGCCCAATGTTTTAGTTTACCGTCACAGCCATTACTAACGGCTATAACGGCCCGTAACGGTTTTTTCTTCTTTATGGAATATCTCAGATTGTACGTGGCTGATTTTTCTGAAAATTTGTAGGTATGTTTCATTATGGGTCCCGGATGATGCCCGATGTTTTAGTTTACCGTTATAGCCGTTAACAACGGCTATAACGGCCCATAACGGTTCTTCTTTTTTATGGAATATCTTAGAAAGTATGTGGCCGATCTTTCTGAAAATTTGTAGGTAGGTTCATTATGGGTCACGAATGATGTCCAGTGTTTAAGTTTACGGTCATAACAGTTACTAACGGCCCAAAATGGTTTTTCTTCTATATGGATAATCTTCGAAAGTACTTGGCCGATCTTTCTGAAAATTTGTATGTTCATTATAGGTCACAGATGATAGCCGTTGCTTATCAGAATAGGTATTACTAACGGTTACACCAGCCCAAGACAGTTTTTCCTCTTTATGGAATATCTCATGCGTATTCAGAACAAACTGGGAGTACGTTTATATGCTTTGCATTTTTTTTAAAAATTATTTTCTTGTCCCGACTACTACATTACATTTTCTTCGAGGACATTGTTATAAACGGTTACATTTTTTTTTTTCACCCAGACTGCTGTACCGTTACATTTTTTTTTTTGTCGTGGAGAACATTGCTACATTGTTACATTTCGCGTTGTATCAGAGCTGTAAGCGGACACGGTACATGAACATGCGTGTTTTTTCATACCGAGTCGGACCACATGTGTGGAGGGGTTTTCAGCGGTGTTATAAAGAGGCTGTGCAGGTTTTGTTGGAAATGTGACATACGAGATCCCAGGATAGATTTCATGTTAAGTCATAGGTGATTTTGTCCGTGCACACGAGAGCCCACAATAGGTAGGTCTCGTGTTTTATGTTAAGTCATAGGTGATTTTGACCGTGCACACGAGAGCCCAGAATAGGTAGGTCTCGTGTTTTATGTTAAGTCATAGGTGATTTTGTCCGCTCTCTCTCTCCTCTCTCTCTCTCTCTCTCTCTCTCTCTCTCTCTCTCTCTCTCTGCCAGTATATCGGTGTGTCGCCCTCACTGTGTGTGTGTGTGTGTGTGTGTGTGTGTGTGTGTGTGCAAATAAGCACATGCAAGCGCGCGCTCGCGTACAGATTACACACACACACACACACACACACACACACACACACACACACACACACGAGAGTGCGCGCATGCACATGAACGAACGCACGCGTGGATGTACACACACACACACACACACACACACACACACACACGAGCGAGCACGCATGCGCACGAACGGCACACGCGCGCGCGCGCGCGCGCGCACACACACACACACACACACACACACACACACACACACACACACAGGGCTACTTTCACCCATTCCGAAGCGATCTGTTACAGGCCTACCGGTCACGGGAGACAATTCGGGTTTTATGACCGACGAAACCAATGGGACCCTGCGGCTCAATGTGAAAACCACCTTCACCTGTGCTACCACTTAGTGGCTGTACCAAGGCGCCTTCTGTCCACAGCAAGCATTTCTGGTCAGTTTTTCTTTTTTTTTTTCTGTTCAGAGCAAATACCGAGAGAGAGAGAGAGAGAGAGAGAGAGAGAGAGAGAGAGAGGCGTGTATTGAACACAAAGCATAGAGATGTGTGAGAGGGACAAAGCGCCTGGATCATCGGCTTCAGTTTGGTCGATGAAGCCATCATTGCTGGTGGACTAGTTCGACATCACATGTGAAAGAAATCACGAGGCCACAATAATTATGTGACGGTGTTACAGCTGCATGAGTTGGGGGGTGGGGGTGGGATGGGAAGGAGAGGCCATGGGCAGAGTACATGAACTGAGAAAAGAGTTGGGGGGGGGGGGGGGGGGTGAAGAGGTCACGGACAGAGACTCGGCAGGTGCCCTGACCAACGCCCTTCCCACGTCAGGTCTTGGCAAACAGGACCAGTGCCTCACTGCTCGTGTGTGTGTGTGTGTGTGTGTGTGTGTGTGTGTGTGTGTGTGTATCTGTCTGTCTGTCTGTCTGTGTGTGTGTGCGCGCGCGCGTGCGACCTCGCGCACCTTACACACAGGCTACTGCCGTTACACACACTCAAATCCGTTAAAAGGTGAGAGGAGGCTGCACAGTACATACCACGTGAAGAGCCACCCACCCCGAAATAATTTTTTATTGTCTGGGTATTTATATAGCGCCTATCCTCGGTCACAGACCAAGCTCTAAGCGCTTTACAATAAACACACTACCTCACTCACTCAAACGGGCTGCCTACCCAGGTAGAGCCGGCCGAAGAGCAGCCTACTGGCGCTCATTCAGTCGTGTCCCGTACCATTCAAATATCAGTCACTCATTTTCATTATCTCATTTATTCCTCCAGTTCTCACATAGGATGCATGCGATGTTTTATACATGTCCACCATTTCCACCAGTACACGATGGCACACGATAACAGTAAGTGACAATTTTTGTGGCTTGGTAAGAAATACCAGGGGGCTATCTTCAATCTACATCAATTTTGCCAGGGCAGCGGGGAACCCCCCTGCTCTTTTCGATTTTCAACTGCCGTGGGTACTTTAACGTGTGCAGGGGGCCAGGAAGGCATACGGGTCTGCCTCGCTTATAGTCCCCATCCGATGGAGTTAACGTTCAGTTCGATTAGTCTTTCAAACTGGGAAAGAAAGGGCGAGAAAGGCAGGGCTCGAACCCACGCACTTCTCACACGTTGGATTGGCAGTGACAGTAGGTAGAGCCCAGAAAGGGCCCCAGCGTTCGGCTGGACTAAAAAACAAGATGAAATGCAGAAGTGTACCTGCGCGCGTGCAGGTGTGTGCGTGCATTTGCAAACGTGCGCATATGCTTGGTTGCACCGGCCTACACTATGTATGAGCGTGGGAGTGAAAGAAACTAATGGGGAGAGGAGCAGAGAGAGCGAGTGCGGTAAAAGGTATGGAGCTACTTGCCCCAAGCGGGGGGCCCAGAGGACGATCATCTGTCTAAAAAATCAAATAGAGTTTAGAAGGTCGTTCGCGCAGATTATGGTGTCATGCGAAACCTGTGCAAGAGAGGTTCTAGCTTAAAGGTCATCTTCAGTTCATCATGTCGAGTTCCGTGCCACTACCAGTCTTTAGATACGATTCCGTGCAGTGTCGCCCCGCCCCGCCCCCCCCCCCCCCCCCCCCCCCCCCCCCCCCCCCCCCCCCCCCCCCCCCCCCCCCCCCCCACCTTCCTGCCCCCTCCTTGCCTTCCCCCCACCACCCCAATCCCCGCCCCCTCTTCCCATCTACCCTTTCTTCCCCTCCCACTCCCTACCCTCACGTCCTCCCCTGTCGCCCTGCATCTTTGCACAGAGATGGGGGTTCTTTGTCTCACATGCAAAGTCGGCAGACATTCACCGACACATTCTTTTTTCCCCCAGAGTAAACAAGATACATTCAAGCACCGATGCACGAGTTACCTTACTTTGAAACGAGAGCACTAACGTATACAGACGTTATAACTAATCATGAAGACATCTGTACTTTGTGATCAGGAAATCTACGCCGAGTCCACAAGTACTCGAAACTAACCCCATACAACTGCAGTCATAGTCGGAGAGAAAACTATACAGCGCTTGCCCAAACACAACCACAAGGTTTTCTGGCTAGCACGTCAGCTGGCCAGTATAGAACGAAAGTGGACATCTAAAGGTCAACATATTCACTGACCTGCTGAGATCTTTCGACCCCAAGACATGTTAGGTCCGTCAACGACAACTCTTCAGTGGGCTCAATAGACGTAGATGGTGAAATTTATGTCATTTTAACCCGACAAGCGAGGTTTTGTTGTCCGCCTAGCAAAAGAAATCTGTCTGGGTTGTTTGATTCCTACCGGTAGTATCATTCATTAACGGCTTGTGTATCAGCTTGCACCCTGCAAGTACAACCCCGAATGATTAGAACGAAGCCCGCTTTCTTTTGCCAGGGTAGGTCTAGGTCCACTGCCATCAAATAACGTACGCTCTGCGTAGGACGCTACAAAGTGTGAATGAAGAAAGTACAATTTCTTTCGTCAGGGTAGATGATTATACTCCTGTCAAACAACTTAAGCCGTAGGTGTTGCAAGAAAGGAGAGAAGGTTAGCACTCCCATTGACAACGACGGATGGGAAGCACGTGGTCTTTACAACAAATTGAAATCATGTGACCCTCTACTTTAGGGGCACACCTACATTTTTACATATTCTTTTAGATTGTTGGGACTTGCACGATGCGAGACATAAACCCTTTACACAGACCCCATGACAACCTTGTTCAGAGATGCCCCACCTGATGCGATCTTTGAATTTCAGAAAGAGATTAACAATTTTTTTTTTCATCTGAACTAAGATTTTACGGAAGAAACGAAGTTTCTGGTGCGTTTTTAAAAAGTGTATTTAGAGAAATATGTGAAGGTTTTTTAAAAATTTTTTTTTATGTTGATGGCTTGTGAGTTGACTTCAATGAATAAGCAATTTTACCTTACCGTAGGAGTAGGCGGGTAAGAATCGCACCTTCCCATAATTCTGTCAAACGAACTTGGACAGCAGTCTCACCACCATTCCGTTGATTGTGTAAACGACCCCAGAAAGCCACAACGGACCGTCGGCAGCCAAGATGTAACTAAGTTATGGGCTTGACGTGTCAGGATGCTATGCTAGGCTTCAGGCATTGGGCGAATCTGCCCGTCAGCTGGAGGGTGGCCAGTTGGCAGATTTGAACCGTCTTTTCACTGGGTGACCTCTCCCTGTCAACGTTGCTTGCTCCCATGTGATCAGAGCCGTTGTGGAAGATATCCCACGTATGGCGTAACTCCCTTCCTGAAAGTTTTGACTTTTCGTTGTCGTGCCGATTCAGGCGTACCTGCAGTCACGCAAGCGTATCAAGGCGTTAAGAAAAACCACCTCAGAGCAATTAAAACGATGAATTGGCGCGTGCAACACGGAAGCGCCTCAGGAAGACATAAAGACTCTCGAGTGTAGGAAAACCGGCTTTGTACAGTGTGGACATGTTTGACTTAGACGATCCACAGTTATGTTATCTTACAGCAATGATCGATAGCAGTACACCTCTGTCAGCAAGGTCGAAACCAGAGGTCACGGGCAGGTACATATCTCAGTATTGAAAGCGTTATTGTCTTACTGTTTACGTCTGCTGCAGCCGATTTGCTATTCTGTAGCGATACAAAAAATGAGGTCAATTTCTTTCTTTTTTTTTTTTTCCCCCCTTCTTTTCTTTTGCTTTCTTTCTTTCTTTCTTTCTTTTTTTTTTGAGCGGCAGGGATTCATGCATGCTTGAGGCAGAGAATGCGCACATAAAGCAAGTTGAAAGGTCAGGTAAGCAAATGACTGCATAATGCGTCTTGTATGTGGCTGGCGACGTCTGCGAGGTAAAACCGTCATAATACTGGCTCCATACTGTAAAATTATCCATCGTCTGCGAAACTCGAGACACAAGGCGGCCTGCGGACGTAGAAGACTTTTTAGAGCGTTGATCCAGTGCTCAGACAGTTTCGCTAATCCACTCTGCACAGACGTTGCCAGTCCTACAGAGACACGCTTTGAAGTCATTTCCACACCTGACCTTTCACCAAGCTTTACATATACACTCTCTGCCACAAAGGCGCGAATGTCTGCCATTTGATTAAATCAAAACAAAACAAAAAAAAAATGATGGCGATTGCAAAATCAGTACAGGAAAACCATTTGGCAGCAATACGTTAAAACAATGATACTTTACTACTGACATGTATCCCTACCGTGACCTTTGGCGCTTGACCCCGCTGATACAGCTGTCCTGTGAGTTGTTGTGCGGCAGGGTGACTGCCGATCGTACGCAGCACCTAGTCAACGACGCAGTTTTATCGACTTTTTAACGGGGTTGGCGTCAGCAGGAGCCAGAATATCTCAGTTGGTAGAGCGCCGGACTCGTAATCTTGGTGATCCTCGGGTTGCGAGTTCGAATCTCTGCCGGGGCGTTTCGGCACAGGGGGATTTTTCCCTTGGAGTTAACATTGATTCTGACTCCATTTCCCATACAGTCCTTCGAATGAGACTATAAACCAAGGTTCCGTGTGTGAATGCACGCATAATATCGTGCACACACGTCAAATCCCATCACCAACTTTCAGAAGAGTAGGCCAGCCGTTGGTATAGATGACACGTTACACATAGCATGCATCCTGTGTGAGAAATGAAAAGAATGAAGGAAGTAAGGATATTGAGTGATCGATATTGAACGATATTGACTGGATGACACGAGAAACGACTGAACGAAGTGCCAGCTGGCAGCTCTTCAGTCGGCACTACCCAGGTAGGCAGCCCGTTGTGTAAACGAGTGTTGATTGTAAAGCGCTTAGAGCTTGGTCTCTAGCCGAGAATAGGCGCTATATAAGTATTCATTATCATCATCACATCATACCCACACTTCACACATCCACCCCTCACAGCTCATTAAATTTTGATATGGTCTGATGCGCTTCTGCTTTGTATGTGCATCATCGCGTTCATATTTCACGCTTTTGATTTGACAATAATGACGCAGTTTTATTGACTTTTAACGGAGTTGGCGTCAGTGAATCTCCATTTTGGCGAGGGAAGTAAACCGTACATGGATTATCTCCTCCTGAGGCAAACACTTTTATTTACTTGTAGAGAAATGTACAAACGGCAAATGTGTACAGAAAGCAGTACTATAAACAGCAAATAGGTCAGCAGTTCTTATCTTACATGAACAATTTACAAAGCAGCATTAATTTTACAAAATAAACAACAAATCCAATCTAACATAATAGTACAAACCAAGCACAAAATTGTGTCTACACTGTCAGTGTCACACATTCACCTTCTCACTGTTTTGAAGTGTTGTCCTTTTTTTCAGATTCATAATCAGAGAGAGAGAGAAGAAGAAGAAGAAGAAGAAGAAGAGAGAAGAAGAGAGAGAGAGAGAGAGAGAGAGAGAGAGAGAGAGAGAGAGAGAGAGAGAGAGAGAAGAGAGAAACCCTAGATTCCTAATTTTTTCTATACAGAAGCATAGGAATCAACGTCAACAGTACAAATAAATTACTTGTCCAAAGAAACGACGGTTGAATTTTAGCTGCCACGCTCTTGCTCGAAATTATTATAATGATCGCTCTTCAAGTTTACCCAACATGAGAAAATCCTAGGCAAGACTACACACATACATAAACGTGATCATGCGAGCACGCACACACACATACCTCAGTTTTCAATCAAAAGCTTATAACTATGCCATTTGTTATCAAAATCAACATAGTTCATATTTGTTTTTCGCAATGCATTTTTCTACTTGATATTTGATTTGTAAATATTTCCTGAAAACAGGAAACAGAGGAAACACCTTTTCAGCTCTGGATTTGTATACAAAGAACTTTTGCAGACAAGATAATGTAATCGAATATGATGTCAGTTTTTAACGAGAGTCAGTGCCAAACAGGACAAGTTCCTTGATAATATATATATCAGGTATACAAGAGCAATTGTCCTTTAAGAAATTATAAAGATCACTCCAAAAGCGTGTTGTCACGTCGCATGTGAAGAATAAATGATCTATGGTTTCCTTTTCACACTTACAAAACGTGCATTTGTTATTTTCAGCGATATTCATTTTTTCAAGGACAATATTCGTAGCCAGGATCCTGTGAATTAATCTCATTTGAAACCATTTCAGTTTAATTTCTTTTATTTTGTGTGTGCGAAGAAATATATTTTCCAGTTCAATTCTTTACCTATTTCATTGTTCCATTTCGCACAGCACCTTGGTTGTGCGTTATCTTCATTTAAGATATCATAATAAAGTCGAGCTCCTTTATTTACACTCCCATATGATACTGAGAGCTTTTTTTTAGTGTTCTTAGGTATATTGCTAGTCAATCTGATATTCTTCGTTCGAATATATTTTCTGACAGATTGCACACAACCTAGATATAGCATGAAGTTTGTTTGAACAGCATGCTTGTGCCTGAATTCTTCGTAACTCATGAATGACCCCTGTTTGGTCTACCAAATCTGCAATACGATATACATCTTTGTCTACCCATTCCTTGAAACATATAGTTTTCCCGTCTAGTTTAATGTTTTTTATTGTAAAAAATGTTTTCAGCCAAGAATTCGCTGGGATCCTCAATACTTACTTTATTACCAAAAATTTCATACGCTTGGAAAGTGTCTTTCCAAAAGGCATTAGTCTCTTTTTGGTTAACTGGTAAAGCATAGCCATATTTCTCAAGATCTTTTACCAAAGGATACATTTTTTTTTTATCACAGATTTCCATTTATGATCGCTAACTTTAAGTTTTCTGATCCATGTAAGTTTTAATGCCATTGTCATGTGCTTAAGTGAAGGTATTCCTAATCCTCCGTTTCTTACATTTTTTACTGTTGTTTTTCGGGCTATCCTATCTTGTTTGTTATTCCATACAAATTGAAAACATTGCTTTTGAAGCTTATCCATTAAGCTGTTTGGTGGGTTAGGTAGCAGGATCCAAAGATATATCAATTTTGAGAGGATCAATGATTTTAAAACGGCTACTCTGCCAACAGGTGTAAACTCTCTTACTCCAGATGTTGAATAATGATTTTATTTCGAGAAATTTGTCATTGTAATTCAGTTCACGCAATGTGATAGTTCTGGGGTAAACCATATTCCAAGGATCTTAAACTGTTTTGGATTCCAGTCTATTTTTAGGTGGGGCATATATATCTAGTCTTTGAAAACACTTTGCTTCCCAGCCAAACTGCCTTTGTTTTTTTTTTCGATATTCATGTACAACCCAGATACTTTTGCAAATTTTTTTAAAAGTCGCTATTGAATGTTCAAATGATATTCTGTCCCCTTCATTTGTCAACTGTGTATCATCTGCAAACTGAGACAGCTTGTGTTCAGTTTGGTTAATATGTATTC
The DNA here is from genome assembly GCA_016801955.1 of Conus betulinus. Lineage (NCBI taxonomy): Eukaryota > Metazoa > Mollusca > Gastropoda > Neogastropoda > Conidae > Conus > Conus betulinus. The sequence continues at coordinate 21,041 of JADBJO010011532.1, read as the reverse complement.
CCTTAATGTTTTTATTTTCCCTGATCATAATAGCTAATATTTCTGCGGACAATATAAATAAATAGGGAGATATGGGGTCACCTTGTCGACAACCTCTTTGTATTTCAAACCATGTTGAGCTCTGACTGTTTACTATTACGGAGGATTTAATCCCCTTATGAAAGGTTGTGATCCAGCGACATATATCTTTACCAAATCCAAATGATTTTAATGTCTTCAACATAAATTGCCAATTCAAGGAATCAAACGCCTTTTCAAAATCTATGGAGATCAGCATGCCTGGGAGTTTCTGTGTTTCTAAATAATGCATTAAATCATAGATTAATCTAATGTTGTCCCCTATATATCTATTCGTCATGAACCCCGTTTGATCCTCATTGATTAATTTAGGAAGTACAGTTTTGATGCGATTAGCTATGCAAGAAGACCCTATCTTATAGATAACATTGAGCAAAGATATTGGTCTCCAGTTTTTTTTTTATTCTTTAGACTTGTTTCCTTTGGGGATGCATGTAATTATTCCTTCTTTTTGCGTATTGGATAATTCCTCATTTTGAAACGACTGGTTTAAAGCTCTAACTACAAAAACACCCAGTTGTTTCCAGAATACTTTAAAAAATTCCGTTGTGAATCCATCAAACCAGGACTTTTCCCATCTGCATGTTTTTAAGAGCACATCCTGCCTCCTCAAGTGTTATTTCTCCCTCAAGCGATTTTTGTTCTCCCTCTGTTAATTTTGGTATTTCTTCAATCAAGTCCATGATCTCACATTCTTCCACTTTTCTCTCTGTGTACAGATTTTCATAAAATGCTTTCACTTCCATCAGGATTTCATCAGATTTGTGTACTATTCTGTCATCTGTTACTAATTTGGACATATGTTTACTAACGAAGTGTCTCTTTTCCAAATTACAAAAATATTAGTTACCTTTTCACCCTCGGCCACCCATCTTGCTTTTGATCTTATTAAAATTCCCTGCATTTTTTTTTTCATCTCTTGACGTGGCTATTTCTCTGCTTAAGCAATTTAATTTCTGCATG
>JADBJO010011532.1:10000-12500 GCA_016801955.1 Conus betulinus | reverse complement strand
TTTCTTTCATATGGCCATCTAGGTACAAGTCAGGTTGTTCCAAGCAGACAGATTCAAATCAAACGAATGGGATTATTTTGTGCCCTTGAAGCTAGCGCAAAGATACGGTCAAATGTGAGTGCAAAAGCCAGAAATGTTTGTCAACTAAAGGGAAGGTCATATCTTCGAAAACTGATGCCCCGAAACTTGGTTAGTTTGCGGGCTTCATAAAGAAGTCTAATCATTATTGTGCATTGCGAAACTACCTTGATTACGTAGGGGCCGGTAAAAAGAAAGCTCATCTGGTGTGTGTGTGTGTGTGTGTGTGTGTGTGTGTGTGCGTGTGTGTGTGTGTGTGTGTGCGCGCGCGCGCGCGCGCGCCCCCCAGTATAGGCCAGGTGACCGTTTCAGTTTCAGTTTCATCAAGGAGGCGTCACTGCGTGCGGACTAGTCCATATACGCTACACCACATCCGCTAAGTTTTGAAACCACGTTACGCATGATTTAAAGCTGAAGGATAAATGAATTAACAACTAAGATGAGAGAATCTAAGAAGAGGGTCTCGTGGCTACGATTTAGATGTCTGACCTACGCATTGGCCCAATGCGCTGGTCAGACCTTGAGTACCTACCTGACATCAGTTGTGCCATTTTCATCCAGTAACCATGCAGCGAACGTGTACAAGAACAGCACGTACTCGGCGCAAGCAGACTGGGAGAACGCTGGCTGGCTTTTCATGCGCGCAGCGCCAAGTAAACGATCCTGTCTTACCCTCAGTGTAGTTTGTGGTAGCCTGGTGGCATTATGCATTGAACGTTAAACACTACTAAGATTCTGAGTTCGCACTGGGAAAGTTCGTGTTTAACCCTAATATGGGTACAGAAGATGACATATACTTGATTATAAACCATGTGCCCGGTCACCGCGCAGTGTCACAGAATATGACAGTGTAATCGGCAGTCTGATGAGGTGATGTCGGAGAAGGCTGCCATCACTCGTTGCTGTGTGTGTGTGTGTGTGTGTGTGTGTGTGTGTGAGTGTGTGTGTGTGTGTGTGTGTGTGTGTGTGTGTGTGTGTGTGTGTGTGTGAGAGAGAGAGAGAGAGAGAGAGAGAGAGAGAGAGAGTGTGTGTGTGTGTGTGTGTATGTGTGTGTGTGTGTGTGTGTGTGTGTGTGTGTGTGTGTGTGTGTGTGTGTGTGTGTCTTTTGGCGTATATAGCGGTTTTGTGTGTTTTTAACGGAAACTTTTAAAGCTCGCCTGTTTAACTATCAGTTTTTTTCTTGTGTTTCAAAGGTATTTTTATACAACAAGATACCAGGTGCTGATATATCTGAAATCAGTTTTTAATTTTCAGTGGTGTTTTCCTCCCCTGTTTTGGTTCTTCCACGATCAACTTTTCTCACTCTAAAGATGAAAATCTTGGCGTGTCTAGTCTGAGTTGGTTAGCGCGGGCGACACCCCTATCCTCACTGATACACAGTGACCACGCGCCTTCCCCCAGCCACCCACACATTTATCAATGTACCTTCTGCCTTACATATGCAATGTGCACTCACACACACACACACACACACACACACACACACACACACACACACATTTTCCCCCAACGTCACTGATACAAATCGGTCGTGGAGCCAGTTGTACACGTGTGCACTATTAATTTCTTGTCCTGTTTTCAAAGCAAAGTTTCAGCATTGTATGTATATCAACATGAATACTGGATGTAAGTTCTGAGATAGGGAAGATATGGATGGAGGGGTGGGTGGGGAGGGTACTTCAGGCTGGGGGACACTTTAGGCTGCCGCTGGTGGCCTGTTCTGTCTGCAGGGGGACAATTTGGACTGGGGGGGGGGGGGTGCAGAAAGGGCTGGGGGAGGGAGGGGGGGAGTATGGGCTGAGGGGGACAGTCTACGCTAGCCGAATGTGTCCCACCAGGACAGTGTGGGTTTTTCGGAAACTCTCCCCGCCCCCTTTCCCCGGACTGTGTTGGCTTGTCGAAGATGTCCGGGCGACAGCATGGACAGGGGACAATTTCAGCTGTGACACCGGTTCATTGAAACCGTTGTGAAACCTTCATGGGACCAGTAGTCACAGACACAAGTGCCACCCGGATCAATATAGTTAGGGCAGCATCTGGCGCGGACTCTGTGTGTGTGTGTGTGTGTGTGCTCTCCCTCCGCATTGTGTTGGTGATCAAGCCGTATAAAAGCGTACTAAAAGAAGAAGCGGCACAAATATTTTTGTGTGTTCGTGACCGTTGACAAGCAAGTTTCTTGACCTACTTCTGAACACAGGTTCGTGAGGGGGGGGGGGGGGGTGGGGGGGGGGGGGGGGGGGGGGGGGGGGGGGGGGGGGGGGGGGGGGGGGGGGGGGGGGGGGGGGTGGAACTCAACAGAGAATGATGTAGAACGAGTCTGAGGCCAGAGTGAGATGAGCTCTCAATTGTCCCCATTCTTTTTCCTAGTGCTGCGGAGATCCTGTGGTTGTTTAATTAATGTGCTGTAGCTTGAACGTTCAAC
>JADBJO010011531.1:58524-64202 GCA_016801955.1 Conus betulinus | reverse complement strand
GGTGTGCTGGGGGTTTTTGGTGTGTGGGTGTGTGTGTGTGTGTGATGTGGTGTGGGGTGTGTGTGGGTGTACACACAACACACACACACACACACATGCTCTATCTATATATATAATATATTTATAATATATATACATGTAGATGTAAGCTGTATATACATACATATATATGCATGTATCATGTATATGGTGTGTTATATATATATATATATTATATAAAGATATATATATATTATGTATCTATATTATGTTAAGAACATATACATCTCTCCTCTCTCTCTCTCTCTCTCTTCTCTCTCTCTCTCTCTCTCTATCTCAAACAACACAAACACCACACACACAACACACACACCACACACACCACATAGGCACAACCACTAGACAAGGAGACAGGACCATGAAAAAGCTTATCGATTGTACTTCAGTACGGTGTAAATTTGGGTACGAGGACTGAAATTCGAATCAGAGAGGAGGGTGGCACAACTGCGCCGGGAGTATATTTGAAAGAACAATTCCATTTGCTGGGGAGGTTCCGATCACCGCCGGACCGGACCCCCGACTCTGCCAATACCCGCAGAAGTGAAAGAACACAGCGGGTACCCGGTTTGCAGGGCTAGTCCTGCGTCTCGTGGGCCGGCACTTCTGAATTACAAACAAAATGCCTCGAACAGGTAGGCTTTAGATGACAGTGAGTGATTTGTTTGTTCAAACACAGCTTGTTTACCTCCCCCTAACCCCACACTGTGTACGTGTCTACTCGTTAAACACTCCACACGGGACCAGGGGCGGAGGAAAAAGAAATGTTATAAAGTAGCGCCACTCTGTGATTTTGAAGGTTGACAGCAGCTGCAGTGTCATAGAAGAAAATACCTTCAAAACACTCAGCAGGACGCCAGTGCGGACGTTATACTGTGCGAGTAATAATTCTCAGTGTACACACGGATGGCGCTGTTGAACTGCTCTCAGTGATGGATAGGGAGAGGTAAACACGCTGAGGGGGTTCAGTCCTACGCAGTTGAATCAGAAAGTAGTTTGTTTAGAACTGAGTCTTTCGTTTTCATCTTGATTCATTTATGAATATCAATTTGTACATGTCGGGCGACGTGAATCATCAAATTCTGTAAACTTCCGCAGGATTGGTCGGGAGAGCTGGCGGCATTCACCTGTGAGATGGTCAGCTCCAAAAGTGGCTCAGAACTCCAGGCTTTGCAGTTTATACTGTTATATTTTGAGTGGTCATAACATCAACCTTTGATCAACCGGGGATTCTATCCTTGGGCAGTGGAGCAGTGTTTTTCCCCATCTACCAGATCACCGTGACATGCACACCTTTTATGGGCTCTATACACATTGCAGAAGTTCAGAAAACGTAGATTAAGGTCCTACAACGATTGTAAGTGTTCTATGTGTTATGAACACAAAAAACTACCCAGCATGCATCGGGAGGCATCTGTAGGCATTTCCCACTGTCCACTGAAATGTCCCCTGCCTGATAAGTACTAGAAGAGTTCTTGTTTGTTTGTTTAGTTAAATAGGGTTGAATCGTGAGGTAAAATAATTACTGAGCAACAGAGACCCCCAGTGAAAACACACACACACACACACACACACACACACACACGCACGCACGCACGCACGCACGCACACGCACGCACACACACACACACCACACACACACACACACACACACACACACACACCACACACACACACACCACACACACACACACACACACACACACACAAGCCTGAAGAAGAAAACAGACTTAATCAGCAGCATGCAATGCCAGTGCTGCATAGAATGTTACGCATATCCCAGTGTGACAAAAAGAATGTTGCTACAACAACAACAACAACAAACAAAAAATCCTGAACATTTGTGCAAGCATGCTTTTCCGAGTTAGAAACCCGTGCCAATGTTCTGCACTGCTTTACAACAACACATAGCTGCACGGTCCAGTCACGGAATCTGTCTGTCCCACCAGAAGAAGAGAAGAAGCTTCATTTCCTTGTGTATTGCCGAGGATGACCAGCAGAATCCAACGACCTTGTGGCGTAAAGTATCCACAAGCAGGTTATGCACGTTTTTGGGAAAGTTTTCAGTGACTCGGCTATCTCCACACACACACACCCTTCCCGCAACCCCACCCCCACCCCCGTTCCCCTGTACATTCCCCCTGCCCCCCCCCCCCCCCCCCCCCCCCCCCAAAAAAAAAAAAAAAATATATATATATATATATATATATATATATATATATATAAATATATTAAAAAAAAAAAATATTAAAAAAAAAAAATTCTAGACTAAAAGAATTTATGGGTATGAATTCAGATCAACAAAATGATATGTCAGCCGTGGCCATCTTGTTTATCAGAAAGCCAGGCTGCTTTCACAACCCCAGTGAATAGATGGGTATCAATAGACATGGTAGGTCTGAATAAAAAGCGAAGGCCTCTCAAACGATTTTTATGACAGCAGCTGCCACGTGCAAGTTTTTTTTTTCCTTCTTCCTACCACATTGATTCATCCCGAGTACCTAAGCCATGCCAGGTTCATGTCATCCACCTTCATGGAATATGGCACACGCGGCGGCCATCATGGGCATCCCAGAAACCGATCCAGGTTTTCCTGATATCAGTGAACGTTTCCGGTCTGATACGGTTGCGCAGAAAGAGGGGGGCAAAAAAAAAAAAAAAAAAAAAACCGGGGTTACTGCTCGCAAATCTTGGATGATTACTGGGACAACTAGTGGTTATTATGATTTGCTCTTTCCGCTGCTTTTGTTTTCATACTTTCTGATTACATGTATTCCTGCTAATAAGACTTAGAAACAAGTGACTGTTCACTCGTCGTTTTTGTTTCCAATGTTTTTTGATGTTGTTTGCCGTGCCTGAAGAAGATATAATAGGTCGAAATGCGTTTTGTTCGGTGTTGCAATTTGTTCCTTCGTTTGGCGGTCATGTAATCCTCCTCTTTTTGCTTTTATGTAGATAGTTAAGATCATAAATGTACGTAAACTGTCAGATGTACAGACGCACGCAGAAAACAGATAGAAATGTACATACAGAGACAGACACACTGACACATAAATAGACACGTAGATAGCACAGATAATGCCCTCCATAAGACATGATTCGTTAGAGACACGCATCAGGCGAAAATAAAGAATAGTTTCGAGAACAAACCCTGATTTAATGTCAGTCAGTCCTTGCAGAAAAACAGCTTTCCACACACAAGGTCTGAGCCTACACGACAGTCTTGAAACTTGAATCGGCCCCCCTGACCCAGGAGACAAGGTGAGAGAATGAAGTCTGAAAATCGGCCAGTTCCTGAACTAGATTCTCTCTCTCTCTCTCTCTCTCTCTCTCTCTCTCTCTCTCTCTCTCTCTCTCTCTCTCTCAACACACACACACACAACACACACACACACACACACCACACACACACACACACACACACTTTCTTTTCACCCACCCCCTCTCCTCTTTCCTCTTTCCCGACTACGCTTCTCTCGTTTCGTCTCTCTCTCTCTCTCTCTCTCTCTCTCTCTCTCTCTCTCTCTCTCTCTCTCTCTCTCTCGTTCTCTCTCTCTCTTCCCCCTCTCTCTCTCTCTTCTCCTCTCTCTCTCTCTCTCTCTCTCTCTCTCTCTCTCCCCCCTCTCTCTCCAGTGTTGGTTTTGCTGTTACCTGTACCACTTCAGGAACAATAAAAACTGTCTGTAAATATTAGCACCACAATATTGTTGAACTGAAGGGCTTACTCCTCTGAAATATTAAAAACGCATTATAATTCATTGATCTGCATTATATGCTGCATGCACGAGAGAGAGACAAAAGAAAAATAATTATCAGTTTGACACGAGAACCGCGAATTCTTGACACAAGCAATCCACACTTCTAAGTTGGTAGCATTTATTTGCACAGTATGGTATGTCATCAAATGAGTATCCTATATTCTGAAACAAGAACACATCCTGCTTAAGGGCACAAACATGAAATATAACGACCAATGGATCCTCAGTTTACAACAAAGACAAAACCAAAATATATGTTTTTAGAAATAAACCTTGGTGCGTTCTTCTTCCGTTGCGCGAAAAGAAAAATCCCTCCCCTTTGTGGACGCTGTATTTGGTATTCGCATGGAACGGTTTTGCTTTCAGTGATTTCGTCGATTTTTAACACTTAGTCACTGAACTCAGCACACACCTGCAGTTTAATTGCATTTAAAAATTCGGGTCAACTAGATTGTTTGTAGAGCTGAGGGAAAAAAAACCATCACGCAAGAAAACAAAACGACAGTGTCGAATCAACGCGTTTCGAGCTAAATGTTTCCTACAAGAGAAGAAAAAAAAAAAACTGGCAAAGAAACAAAGAAAAAATTAATTAAAACTTAACCCTTTACTGTGCTAGATAGTATCTTTGTTGTGTTGGTCCATGAACTAAACAGAAATGAAAAACAAAGACAGTGTTTAAGTAAGCCCTAATGTCTGATTTCAGCCTCTTTCTCATTTCAAACCCACTTTATTTTTTGTTACAAATAAAATAAATATTTGTGTTTTAGGTCCAGAGGTCAGAAGGAAAATATTTTCCGCCTCCATTTTACCCCCATGCACCACAATTGATACGTCTTCTGATTGGTTAATCGGGAGTCTCATTCTCATGGACCCTAGGTATGCCCGTCTTCATTTTCAGGAAGATCTCCTTAGTGTTTCTCATCGTTCTGTAGACAGGTCGACAGACAGAAAAAGACAGACAGACAGTAAAACCAACAGGCTGACAGTCAGACAACTACACAGACAGACACGTAGAGCCGAAATGATATCCTGCTCCACAGTCCTTTTGCGGCATGCAGGGAATAAATAACTAACACAAGCTGCCTTGTTCATCAGACACAGTAGGCTTACAGTGGAACCTCTCTATAAAAGACCCCTACAGATATCTTACAACCGGTCATTTTGGGTGGTGGGTCTGACTTCAATCTTCTGTATTAAACAATGTGCACCACTGTCCCTAGTGCTGCATGCACCCAGCATACATGAAAAGAAAAAGACCCGATGGCCACGCGGAAGCTATTGTTTTCTGGTCAAAATGCTGCGCAAAATGAAAATTCGCTGTGACTGGCGAACTCAAAGATACTCGGACAGAATGAAAGTTGAGGGCATAAAAGTTGAATATAGCGACAACCCCCCCCCTCCCCCCCTCCTACCCTCCCCTCCCCCCCCTCCACCCCCAAATGTGCCCCACTTCCTTCTTCAGTATTACTCCTCTCGCAACACCACCACCCCACGTCACCCGTCACTCCCCTCCCCCCCCCCCCCCCCACCTCGTTTCTCTGGGACAGAACATCCTAAATTTTACACAGAAAAATTGTTTTTGACAATAGAATTATACAGTAGCCTACCATACCATAACACACCATACCATACCATACCATACCATACCATCCATGTCAAACCATAGCATACTATAGTATAGCATACAATACCATACCATACCGTACCATACAATACCATACAATGACATTCCATATCTTATAAAACCACAACATACCATCCATGCCATTCCATATCATACCATACCATGCGCATACATACCATACCATACCATACAAAACCATACCATACCATACCATGTCCTTTCACGTCACAACATACTACCTATGTCAAGCCATACCATAC
>JADBJO010011531.1:33796-37102 GCA_016801955.1 Conus betulinus | reverse complement strand
TCTCCCTCCGCTCCCCCTCCTCCTCCTCCTCCTGTAACCTGGTCATCTTCCTTCCTCTCTGTACTCTCTCTTTCTTTGGTCTCCCCCCCGCCCCGCCCCCCCACCTTTTTCTTTTTTTTCACTCCTCTTTCATTCTTTTTATCTACGCGTCATCCGCAAGCTCCAGCTGTCTTCTATGTTCCGTCCTCCTCCCCTCGCCATTCCCTTTCCTGCTCTGCTCCTCCCTACACCCTCGGCCTCCCCCTCCTTCCTCCCCTCATCCTCTCTCTCTCCCCTCCTCCAAAAAAAGAAAAACCTTCCTTCCCCCCACTCTCCTCCAGCCTCCTCTCCGTCCTCTCTCTCTCTCCTCTCTACTCTCTCTCTCTTTGAATTGTATTTTATTTTGTTGTTGTTTTTTTGTTTTCTGACGAGGTGTCATGAAAGCTGTCAACCACATTCCATTTCCCTTCCTGCCTGCCTGCTCGCTGACTCTGTTCTCATCATAACCTGGTGCCGAGTCGTCAAATCTTCTGACACCAGAACACGCTTTAGCAATGTAATGTAATGTAAAAGGATATTTATAGAGCGCTTTACCTCGCGAGAGCCCAAAGCGCATATTGTTTCTAACTTAAAGCACGCACTCACACACACACACACACAACACACACACACACACACACACACACACACACACACGAAAACATGCAGAAAGACACACGAGCGCGCCGAAAACAAGCAAACTCGCGCACAGAGGTAAGTGGATATCGTTAATCAGTCCGGAGGAGAAGATGTGTGTCTTTAGGGAGGTTTTAAAAGTCTTTAAAGAGTCCGTGTGACGCAGAGAAGAAGGCAGACCATTCCACAGCGCACGTGCCAGGTAAGAGACAGATCGTTGGCCTGAAGTTTACAGGCGAGCAGAGGGAAGCCGAAGCAGACGAGAATCGGTGGCTGAGCGGAAGTTGCGAGACGGAACATAGAGATGAAGGAGGTCAGCGAGGTAGGGGGGAGCCAGATTATTCAGTGATTTGAAACGACATTACTTTTCCCTCTCCGCCTTCTCCCTCTTTCCCTCTCCCACCTCTCCACTTCGCACTCTCTTTCTCTCTTCCTTTTACGCTGGAGGTAAGCCTTTCCGAAGATGAAGAGCGGAGAAGGAGCAGCGTCTTCGTCTTTTGCTAGCTGAAGTTCTGGTGCGCATCTTGAAGGCATTTACCTGTCACTTGTTGATCTAACTGTCTCTGTCAGGCTGCACACCAAAGATTAATGCGCCAAGGCCTTGCCTTAAGGAGTTTAGTATTTATTGATTGGCGCAGTTCGGTTGTTTTGAGAATTGTCACTGCATCTGAAAGTTGGGTACAAACCAGGTGGTTCCAAGTAGACAGATGAAATTCAAAGGAATGGGATTATTTTGTTGCGCTTGAGGCTGGCGCAAAGATAGGGTGACGGGTGAGCGCAAAGGCCTGAAATGTGTGTCACTAAGGTGAAGGTTAAGTATTCGTGTGAAGATTGTGATTTCATCGGTGAAAATCACCCCCCAAAAACAAGGGAAATAATTGGTGGGGAGGAATTCTTTTGATCAATAATCAGTTTGACATTAAATGCTGGCTCAGTTTTATGTAGGCCTCAAAACGTTTACAGGGATTATATATTTTTTAACAAAATCCTAATTATGGCGTGCGGCCTCTCTGTTGAATGGTTGACTGTCTGTTCACTGCACCTGACTGTTAGTGTCAACTCATCCAGTTTAAAGAACACACAGTCGCTCACTTGCAGATGAAGCCTACGGGCAGAAGAGTGGGCTGATCTCAATGACCAGAGGTCAACAAGAAGCTGGCATATGTGGTCATCCGAGTGGGGGGACAGCCCAGCCAATGGAGCACCCAGAAGAAAGAAGAGATTCCATGACCTGCGCGAGCGAACGTTGGGGACTCTGACAAAGGTGATCTGGATGGTCCACTGGTCGTAGGGCATTGAATTCGCAGTCAGACATTGAGGGGTCGAATCTCGCGGACGTTCAATAGACGATGTTCAGAAATCTGCAAGGAAGATAGTCTGTGTTTGAGCTCGCGTTCAGCGTTTTCTGTTTTTCTTGGACAGATACTTCTGGTGGCATGCCTTAATAAGCGATTCGTCCCCATCAGTCATTTGAACAGACCAGTCAGAGAGGGAGGAAATGCCAAAACGCGGATAAGAAACGGTGCGCCTGAAATAAAGACAGTCGACATCCCGATCTTTATCCTGGCGCGCGCTTTGAATCATACGTGTGACTATTTGGGTTAATTTGTTTGACCCATAAACTGAGAAAAGGTAACTCTGCTTGCAATGGAATGAAAAGCGTTATCTTTCTCTGATTTTTTTTTCCGGAACGGATCTGTTTATGAAACACGCGAAATTTTACTGCCGACATGAAGGCGTCGTTCTGATGATATCACAGCAGTGTACGTGTCCTCCCTCTCCTCTCCCTTTCTCCCCACTCCCCATTCCCCCGCCCAGCTACTTCCTCTACTCTAGTAAGGTGACTATCCCCGTCTGCCGTGATCACTCTGGTGGTGTGGACATCAAGTCATAAGGTGACTATCCCCGTCTGCCGTGATCACTTTGGTGGGTTGTGGACATCAAGCCATAAGGTGACTATCCCCGTCTGCCGTTATCACTCTGGTGGGTTGTGGACATCAAGTCATAAGGTGACTATCCCTGTCTGCCGTGATCACTCTGGTGGTGTGGACATCAAGCCATAAGGTGACTATCCCCGTCTGCCGTTATCACTCTGGTGGTGTGGACATCAAGCCATAAGGTGACTATCCCCGTCTGCCGTGATCACTCTGGTGGGTTGTGAACATCAAGCCATAAAGTGACTATCCCTGTCTGCCGTTATCACTCTGGTGGGTTGTGGACATGGAGCCAGAATGTCAACTGAAACGGGGAAGACACATTTTGACTGCGCCACGTGGTATACGGAAGAGACTGTCCAAACCAAAAGCAAGTTCCCGCACCAATATTCGCCATTTCTGGTTATTTCTTTATACCTTTGTGCCATTGCAACGTACGCTTCTAACACGTTCTTATCAGATGAAATACTCTCGTGTTGTCTTGTCATATCAAGTTTCAGTCTTTTTCAAAAGTCCACTGAAGGGGTGACGAAGGGAGTCCAAGTAAGTGCTATGAAACGGGACAGGGCGCTAGCGACTTCAGTATCAGATTGGATGACTGACTAACAGACCGACTCACCATGGAGTGGAGAGACCTGTGTTCTCATTGAAAGTATTCCAATTTAGAGCCTTGAACGACAGGGGACGGACGGGGGGGTGGGAGGTGGGAGGTGTGTGT
>JADBJO010011531.1:8796-16296 GCA_016801955.1 Conus betulinus | reverse complement strand
GGAACATATGAGAAAAAGGAAAAAGAAAACCAACGTAAAAAGAAAAAACAAAAAAGAAACCAAACAACCAAACAAACAGCGCGTGCGAGCCTTGAACTGCGAACCCAGATTTTTTTCACTCCTTCGGTGAATTGATTGTCCACTGAGTCACTAGTCCACTGTTTTTGTTTTTGTTGTTTTTGTTTGGATTGGGTTTTAGCTTTGTTTTCGTTTGGTTTGTTTGGTTGGTTGGTTGGTTGGTTGGTTGGTTGGTTGGTTTGTTTGTTTGTTGTTTGTTTGTTTTGTTTTGTTTTGTTTTTTTTTGCCTTTATCGCAAATGTGGTACAGTCACCATTCAAACCACAGGTATTTCGTTGTTACAACTGTTACTAACAGTACTACACACAATGGCTAAGGGGCTGGCTATATATTCACGACTGAAGAGCTGCCTGCCGGTGGTTCACTCAATTTCTGGCGCCATTCAGACAGTATCTGCCACTCACGGGTTTGTGTGTGTGTGTGTGTGTGTGTGTGTGTGTGTGTGTGTGTGTGTGTGTGTGTGTGTGTGTGCAATATATCATACGTGCGTTCACACACGGACCTCAGTTTGTACTCTCATTACAAAGACTTTTCGGAAAATAGAATCAGAGCCAATGTTTAACTCCGAGGGGAAAATCCCCCCGCACCGAAACAGCCGGACGGGATTTCTTACCCACTACCCCTGGTCACTGGGATCACGCGCTACCATTTGCGCTATTTCGTCCTTCTCTTAGCCCTGAGTCAATATTTGCTGAAGACCCACTGGTTCTGTACTTCCTTCTTTTTCTTTCCCAACCTCAGGAGAGTCGGGAAGGTGCGCCATTCTGATTGGTCAATGCCTCCTGACTCAGCCAATCACTTGACCCAATACGTTATGATGTCTATGTCACAAACACTAACTCAACGTGGTAGACTCGCGAAACGAAATTTGTCACTGTCGCAATGATTGTCCGACGTCGGCAAAATAATGATGAACTTTAATTTCTTCGCAGCAGATGTTTGAAAAACATTTGCTTTTACGTGGCGGGCAGGTCCCAATATTTACTACATGCCCGACACAATTGACTGCCCGCCCTAGCTAGTCGGGCAGCCACTACCGTCCCATCATGACTGACTGACCTGATAATTATACAGGATACCTGTTACTATCGTAGTAGATATTCTGATAATTTTCCAATATTGTTTTCTTTTAATGTTGTGCCATGAGAATCAGGATTATGAAGATGATGTTACGGATTTCCATTCCGATCTGAGACTGCATGACAGAGCTGCACTCGACGCTTACTTTCTTATATCCCGGCATAAACCAGGCCCGAGAGATACAGACACCTGCAGAGTCGGTCAGGAAAATCCGAACAACACTCTCAGAGACGCATCCATTAAGTGGATGAAACTCGACTGTGGTCCCAGTCTTCCCAATTGAGCCCATAGCAAACTCAACCCTGGGAAGGAGCTGGTTAGGGCAGAAAAATCCCAAATGGCTCTGATGGGAATCGAACCCAAGACCACCCAGCCCGTGATGCTAACCACTTCCCCAAGGCGGCTGGTTTTCAACGAAATTTTGTGAACCAGTTCAAAGTTGCATTCAACAGTAAAACAAGAAGCAAGCAGCCTAGCTTTAGTTGCAATACAAATTGATTCTAATTATCACCATAGAATAGACTGACAATATTTTCATTTCTGGCGTGTTTGGTGAGATCTCTATCGTAGATCTGAATAAAAAAAAAACAGACGATATTCCTTAGTTGCTAAAAACTGTTCTGTCAGCACAAGACAACATCAGTGTTACATGTCAAAAGATAGTTTGGGTTTTGTGATCTGTTATTGTTTTACATCCGATGACAGGAAAATGCAAAGGCGAAAGCACACTGGAAAACGCACACACACAGACACACTGACACACACACACACACACACACACACACACACACACACACACACACACTTTTCAATCTAGCACAAATGATACCTTCTCATCCTCCATGTCAGCTCGTGCACACACACACACACACACACACACACACACACACACACACACACACACACACACACACACACACACACACACACACACACTTTTCAGTCTAACACAAATGGTACCTTCTCCTCCTCCATGTCAGCTCGCGCGCACACACACACACACACACACACACACACACACACACACAACACACACACACACACACACACACACAATAGCCGAAACAGTCGAGCAGCGAGACGACACTCCGTTACTGGCGCTAACCATGCCTACAGCTGCCCAAGCAACATCAGCCCATCGTCATTCAACGGAGTCATCTACAACAGCAAAAGAGGTCGGTGAAGAAAATTACGCTCTTGGCATGAAATTATCTCTAGAAGATCGCATCAAATCATTGGAAAATGCCGTTTTAGCTCAAACGAAGATCCTAGAGAAAATAGCCAAACCCCACGTTTCCATGACAACAACAGCTACACAAACAGAAATATGTCCCACAGACACAACATCGTATGCTGAAGTGGTCAAAACCCCACCTGCGAACACATCGATGGATAACAGACAACTTTTCTGCTCTAGAAAAAGTCGCAAATACAGGAGCAAAAAAAAGTTATTTGTGAAAAGAACATCAAAACAGAACATGACGTCAGACCTACTAATCGAAATGATGAAAAGATAAAACATGACGTCAAATCACGTCGTGACGATGCTTGTCAAAACAAGAAGAAAACGAAAGCAAAAGAAGAGAAACTAATCCTACCGAAGGTTCTGGTGATCCATGACTCGGTTGCCAACGGCGTGGACGACAGGAGACTTGGAAATTCGTACGATTTCAATGCGACACGTCAAAGAAGCTATAAGGTAAAGGGATTAGAGCAACGTCTTCAAGAACTTGACGATGCCGAGGAGAAACCTGATGCAGTGGTAATACACTGCTGCATTAACGATCTAAAGACTTCTGCTGCAGAAGATATATCAGCACATCGTTTGTGCAGATCCTAAAAACCGCAGCTAAAAAGCACACTAAGTTAAGTTCGCGGTCAGCAAACTGACTCCAGTCAGAGACAAGAAACTCGATATAAAACGTGTTCTGTTTAACGCAAAAGTCAATTCTGAGTTGTTTGAGGTGGAGAACATTTCATTCATTCAAAATAACAACATCAGAATGGAGCATCTTCGAGACGAGGTGCATCTGACAAAGAGAGGCTCCAGTCTGCTGGCGGGGAACATTGGACGACACACGAGGGCCTTGCTGTGGGAGATCCCCAAGAGACTGCCCGTCCTTCACGTCGCCATGGTACCACGACCATCCTGGCCCACATCCTCCCAGCTGGCACAACCGGTTCTACACTCTGGAGGACTGGAACTTTTATTAGTCAACTCACACCTACTGCCGCCATGTTTTTTAATGTGACACTGCTGCTGGGTTACCTTTGTCCATTTTGTCTTTAGTTTTTAAACATATGTCACTAGGGAATGATTTTAACGTTTTTCAGTGGAACTGCAGATCAATTAACACAAACTATGAACATCTAGTACAACACTTAGCCCATCATCAATACCATGTTTAAGTCTTCAGTCATTGAATGTTAAGAAAGAAAAGCTGCCCCAACTGGACAATTACTATTTCCCCCCTATCATCCAAAAGATTGACACTAACGAGAAAATTAATACTGCCATTTATGTGCATGAAGGAGTAAATTACACTCTGTGCCCAAATCCAGTTCCATCAGTATTACTTAGTATACATTCTTGTGCAGTGACGGTAAAGTTTGATAACACACTTTATTAACCGTCATATCTGTGTATTTACCAAAGGGTCCAGATGATAATAATACAGAATGGATTCGTACGATTCAAGCGGACAAGGGAAAAAAGGTACTAATAACAGGAGATTTTAATGCGCATTCACCATTTTGGGAGAAGAACTGTGAAAACATTACTAGCAACCGTTTCATTGAGAATATTGTTGATTCATCATTGTATCTTCTGAATGACGGTAGAAATAACGCGAATCCCTGATAATCCTTATCATAGAGCAACAGCCATCATCGATCTAACTCTTGTTTCTCCAGATCTGGCGCCAATTTGTAAATGGGATTCTTTAAATGATAGCCTTAATAGTGATCATATTCCTGTTATTACTAGCTTTGAACTCTCTAGCACAAAAAACAAGGATCTAACAGAGGATAAAATCCCGAAGTATAATTACAAACATGCTGACTGGGACAAGTTTTCAGAACTTTTATCAACATTTCATGTTGAAGACGTCAATGATAAAGACATCAATGAATTGTATTCTATATTTACTGATGCAGTCCTAAGTGCTGCTAATCAATCAATTCCCATGTCTAAAACAAAGAAATCATATAACATTGGGCATATTTGGTGGAACGATGATTGTGAAAAGGCCAAAGCTGAAAAATGGATAAAATTTGAAAATTACCTAAAGGATAATTCGATTCCTAATCACAAAGAATCCAAAAAAGCAAAAAAAAAAAGCAAATAGAGTTAACGCACAAGCAAAAAGACAATATTGGTCATCATTTTGTACTAATGAAGTAGTATATAACTATAAAGATATGCAAAAGGTATGGGAAAAAAAAAAAAATGAAAACCATGAAGAATGGGATTAACTTACCCCAATGCCCAATCAAACTGGAGAGTTCAGATATACCCTCTAATCAAGAGAAAGCAGAAGCATTTGCTGATTTGTATGCAAATTGCAGTAGAATTACTGGACTATCAACTGAAAGTAGACAATACAGAAAAAAGGAGGAGGAAAGTAATATTACATCAGATCATAGTTTTAATAAACCTCTATTTAAAAGCTATGTAAATTCAATATAAACACTCGATGAAGTAATTGAATGTATTTCACATATGGGCAAAAATAAGACATCTGTAGGACTAGATGGGATATCTTATGAATTGTTAAAAAGCATTTACCACAAAATGTAGTTCAATTTTTACATTCTTTGATACAGAAATGCTGGTCTAACGGTGAAAATGCCTCTTATCTGGAAACACACTCAATCGTTATCCCTATACACAAGCAAGGAAAACTCGGACTGATAAAAACAGCTATCGACCCATCTCCTTAACATCTCATGTATGCAAGTTAATGGAAAAAAATAGTGTCAAGTAGACTAGTTCATTTCTGTGAAAAACAAAAACATTATTCCAAAAAATCAAGCCGCTTTTCGAAAAGGTCGCTCCACTACTGAACATTTAGTCAAACTTACGACACAATTAAAACAGCAGTTTGGCAGACGGAAAAATATATTCTAGCAACCTTTTTTGATGTGAAAAAAAAGCTTTACGATCAAGTATGGCATTACCGATTACTCCAAAAACTTCAAAACTACAATATAGATAGTAATATGTATAACTATATACAACATTTTTTATCACAACGTTATATACAGGTAAGAGTTGGAAGCACATATTCTAAGTCCAGAGAACTTCAGATGGGTCTTCCACAAGGCTCGGTTATTTCACCTATTTTATTCAATATACTCATAGCAGATCTTCCAAATAATCTATCAAAAGATACAGTTTTAGCCCAGTATGCAGATGATATAGGCATGTGGATGAAGGTGACAATGAAGCGTAAAACGCCAATCAGAGCACTTAACTATACCAAAAAAGTGTACCAACGCGAACTAAATAAAATCGATATATTTATGAAGGAAAATGGACTTTCTTTATCATTAGAGAAAAACACATATGGTACTTTTCAATTCGGGGCATAACCCAGAAAAACTGCCTGATTTCACTATGGGTGGCAGTGTCATTAATTATTCGCAAAGCGTAAGGTTTCTAGGTGTTTATTTATCATCCAAACTTACGTGGAATCAACATATAGACTATGTATTAAATAAAGCCAGAAAAGCTTTAAATTTTCTCAAAATTATTAGTAAACAGCGATGGGGTCAAGACACAAAAGCACTTTTATGTCTTGCTAATTCCTTAGTTCGTTCGCGTTTAAACCTACGGCCAGGAATCTTTTTTTAGTGCACCAAAACATTTATTAAACAAACTACAAAGTATAGATTGTAAAGCCTTTAAAACTGGCACTAGGAGTGCCGACTCATGCTTGCAATCTTGGATCATATAAAGAAGCAGGAGTTCTTCCTCTTGATGAACATAGGAAAATCTCTGCAGCTAAGTTTGTATTAAAAAATCTTTGCACATAACTCATTCTGCAATGAAGAAAAACAAGTTAAATTCTAAGCATGACTTTGTTAACAGGGCTAAGACAATACATTGTTTGCAACCAATTAATTCGTTTGTCTCCGACATGATTGATTCTACAGAATTAAAAAGTAAAAAAATATCAATTAAGCATCTTTTTTACCTGTACCATCTTGGGAACAAATTAAACCTACTTTTGACATTGATCATACAGAATTGAGCAAAAGTCAATCTCCAAACGTTCTGAAAAATTTAGTTAATGATCACATGGAAAATTACTATAGTGATTACATTAAAATATTCACAGATGGATCTGTACTTGATAATGGCAATGCAGGTTCAGCATTTGTAATTCCTACTATGAAAACAGTCAAACGATATCATCATATAGGTAAACACTATTCAGTTTTTACTGCGGAGTTGTTAGCTATTTTGATGGCTTTTACACCATATTGAAGAGTTACCCTATGAATAGTTGTAAAATATTACTCTGTGTAGATTCCAAATCGGCATTACACAAGCTATCAAAGATCAAAATGCCAAAAAACGTCTTGAAATGATACTAGAAATCAGACATGTAATCCATCAGTTGGCATGTAAAGACATTAGTGTAACTTTTTACTGGGTTCCTTCCCATTGCGGAATATATGGTAATGAACTGGTTGATAGAGCAGCTAAAAGTGCAGGACGTAATACTGAAGGGGCAACTCTAATTAACATAAATCTAGATCTGCACGAGTATTATAATCACATTGAAAAACTAGCAAAAGATACGTTTGATAACATGTTGAAGACATCAGATAGCCATTATTCACACAATTGTATAAAAAGCGTCAGCACAATAAATTCCAAATTAATTTTAAATCACATATCTGATACTAGTTCAAGACATATTAGTTCTCTGATGTTCAAAATTCGTTTAAATGCTTTTAAAACAAAATTTTTAAAGATATTAAATGTGTATGTGGGAATCAAATCTCCATCAGTCACCTGATTTTACACTGTCCGGGTATCAAAGAATTAATGACGAAAACTACAGGGGATTTACTGACTCGTCAAATACCATTAACTGTTCAGGAAGTGTTAAATGACTTCCATCTTCTTAAATGTTTCTCAGAAGTTTTACACCTTAGTCCTATTGGTCTTTTCCTTTGAATAGTTAATTTATTGTTGGATTCAATTGTTGTTATACTAATCTTCTGTTAATTGTTAAGTCACGTTTGATATAGATAGTAAACTTCATTTCCTTTCTACTAATTCTATCATTTTCAACAATTCATATCCCATATAAAGCTTGATCATTATAT
>JADBJO010011530.1:25075-64212 GCA_016801955.1 Conus betulinus | reverse complement strand
TTCTTTTATTTAAATGTTTTTCATTATCTAAACAAAAAAGTTATTTCTAGATTCCATAAAGGTGGGATACCTGAGAGTATTGTCCTTACTGAGTAGTATCGCCCAGCGTGGGGAATGAGAGTTGGTGGGGGGGGGGGGGGGGGGGGTGGAGCGAGGGAGGTAGGCCGATAAGAAATGAAAGGCGCCACGCATCTACTATGACGCAAGTTTTTTCCTTTGTAACAGATAGTGGAAGCCTGTGACTGGCACTGTTCTAAGAGGGAGAAAGGGGAAGGGGGGGGGGGGGGGGGGGGGGGGGTTGAGAGGGGAGAGTGGGCATAGATTTGAAATCTATTCTTTGGTTTGGTGTTTTAGTGGGACGACGGATCGGTGGTTTGTCAAGCATCACGTCACATGGTCTCAAATCGCTGAAATGTCTTCCAGCTTCTGATACATTGCTAGAGAAAACGGCCGCTGGTGGGGGCCCTTAAACCCACCAAGGATGCACTTCCAGTGCGTCCACTAAGCCTGCAGCTGTGCGGGCTGCCCAGGCAGAGGTCTGCCCCGAGACGGCTCCAAAGCCAAGACCATCTCCCAAAGGAGGCGCCCTGATAGTGGCTTTGAACGAAGTGGTGTTTGGTGGAGTGCAAAGGGAAAGCCTCTGCCAATGCCACCAAGATCATTAAGTTTGTCCCCTCCGGGGAAAAAGAAAATTACCTGTACCCACCAGACAGATTAAAAAAAAAGCTGAGCTCAAACTGCAGAATACCTTTGAAGCTCTGTATCATGAAGAGGATGAATAAAGTCCTCAGCCAAAATGGAAAACAGTCTTGCATTGGAACTTCAGGGGACTGTATTCCAATTATGAAGACCTGCAGCTTTTGTGCCTTGAGGCTAGGGCCTGTGCTAGTTTCACTGCAAGAAACTCTTCTGAGGCCTGATAAAACTTTTTCCCTTTCTGGCTACAGCACCCTAGATCAACCTGCACAATCTGTGAAAACATGGCGTTACTGGTGAGGTAGCCTCACTCATTCATAATTCTTGTCCTCTGTAGCCCAGTTACTCTTCAGACTCCACTTCAGGCAGTGGCAACTCGGGTTACTCTTCACAAAACAATTACTATCTGTAGTCTGTATCTAGTCTCCAAATGTCTGTGTCACCAAACAGGACCTCATTTCACTCTTGGAGCAGCTTCCTAGACCCTTCATACTCTCAGGCGATTGAATGGTCACTCTCCTCTATGGGGAAGTGAGAGATCTTCACCAAGGGGTCTGCTTTTAGAGGAAGTGTTTTCAGAGCTTGATTTGTGTGTCTTGAATGGGAAAAACGCTAACTTACTTTCACTCCTCTAATGGCACCACATCTTGTCTGGATCTTTCTGTTTGTGACCCTTCTTTGTTTCTGGATTTTGTTTGGGATTTTTTTTTTTTTTTTTTTTTTTTTTTTTTTTTTTTGCATACGCAGGCTGATACTCCTGTGGGCACTCCTGTATAGACAGGCAAGGATTAATCACATCTACCCAACAAAGGGAGTGGGAGTTTTGTGTGTATGACCGTTTTTGATCCCACCATTAAGGCAACCATTCTCCAACTTCGGGGAAGATTCAGGAGGTTGATGAGTGACCACTTTCCTGTGTTGCTTTGGTATACAAATGTAGAGAGTGAGTCCTTACCAGAAAACCCCCAATTTAAACAAAGCAGGTTGGGACCTCTTTGCCACTAGGTTTCTTAAAGATCTGGAAGAGGACAAGATCCTGCAAAGTGAAGGTCCAGCAAAGTCAACCATTCCCATGTCTTCCAAGAAGCCCCTAATGCCAAAAGTTCCTTGGTTCAACTCTGAATGCAAGAAAATAACAAAAGCCCGCAAAAGAGCTCAACATTGGGTCTCCCACAGACCATCAATGCCCAATGTCTGAGCACATCAGAAACTGAGAGCAAAATCCAAACACATTATAAAACCAGTAAACGTTTATCTTTGAAACATTTTTGCTCAAGTCTCATGTCCAAAACATTGAAGAAAAAAGTGTGGAAAATTATCAAGAAAATTAAAGGGAAGAACACCTGCCTCACTGTGAACTATTTCAAGTTTTCTGACTCTTTAATAACACAGAGAAAAAAGCGGGTTGCCAATCTGCTTGCTTCAACTATTGAAACAAATTCCTCTTCTTCTAACAAATCAGCCCGTTTTGTCAAAAACAAAGCCCTCAAAGAAAGATCACCCTGCAACTTTTCATCAGACAACATAGAAGAGTACAATCTTCCTTTCACTTTTGAATGAATTGAAATCTGCGTTACTTTCTTGCAGCGATCTTCTCCTGGAATAGACAAAATCCATGATAAACTTTTGACACATCTTCGGCAAAAAGGCCTAAACAGCATGCTACACATATACAACCATGTATGGACTACTGGATTCTTCCACCTTCTTCGTGAAAAGCTCTCATCATACCAATTCCCAAACCTGGAAGACATCTTCCGAACCCATCAAATTACCATCCGATAACTTTGACCAGCTGTGTTTGCATACTGATGGAAAAAAATGGTCAGTGCTACTCGTGTGGAAACTTGAAATGATGGCTTTCTGGCGAAAGAACAGTGTGGCTTCCGCAAACATCAAACTACAGTGGATCATTTGATCCGTCTGGAATCTACGCTTCGAAACGCCTTTCTAAATAAACAACATGCAGTGGCTATTTTATTTTACTTGGAGAAGGCCAACAATACCACCTGGAAATGTGGGATACTTTATGATCTCCATGATCTTGGTTTTCGGGGTCATCTTCCACTTGAACTCAACACTCAATTTTCTTAGTCACATGAAAAACCTAAAAACTCTCTGCCAGAAAGCTCTGAACATTCTGCGGTTGTAGCACACACTGACTGGGGTGCTGATAAGAAAACTTTGCTGCACCTCTACAGAGTCTTAGTCCATTCTAAACTGGACTATGGTTGTGCTGTGTACAGCTCTGCAGATCCTCTTACCTGAAACCCTTGGACCCTATTCACCATCAAGGGCTTCGTCTCTGTCTTGGAGCATTCTGCACCACCCCTGTGTACAGCCTGTGTACAGCTGGTGAGGAAACCTCGTTATCCAACCACGGGCAGAAACTACTCTTGAACTACTATCTCAGACTGTTCTCTGAACCAGAAAGCCCTGTCTATGAATGTGTGTTTTTAACCCTCAATTTCAAAATAATTTTTTTTTAAATCCCAACTGTATTCCTCTGTTTGATCTTTGTATGCAGCCTCATGCGCAGAATGCAGGTCCTGATCTAGGAGTTGTGTCTGACATCTCCAAGATTCCAGATAAGCCTCTGTGTACTATTTCCACACCAGAGATTCGTTTGATCTTCCAGCTTTTCGCAAAGAATCTGTTGTTTTATTGTTGTTGTTCGTGGGTTGTTGTGATGGACCGTATTTCGTCGGTCCCAAATTTTGGGGACACATTGACCAGAACAGGGAAACCTGTAAAACCAGTCGGCTTGTTTACCTGACTGCTACTCACCTGCGTTCTCTGCAAGTCAGGGAGCAAGCATTTCTTTCAGTCTCCGAAGAGCTACTGGCCGAGCAAGTTGTCCAGATGAGCCGAAGTGAGACTGGAGGTGCGTCCTCGCTGGCAGTCTGGTATGTGTTGAGAGCTGATTTGAAGTTCGGGTTTGGATTAATGAAGTTGCTCTTTTTCTAAGGTGGTTGGAAACTTTACAGCTCTTGCTAAAGATCTCTCAAATATCTAATTGTTCTTTCGGTATATCTTATGATTTGACGAAACATAGAGTGACAGTAGAAAGTTGTTGTTAGTGAATGTGAGTCGTGTGGAGAATGGAGTCAGCAGAAAGAAGAAAGAATATGTATACTGATGCGTGATCAGAAAAAAAAGTAATCAAGTTAAATCACTGTATTGGAAAAAAAAGTGTTGTTTATCTTTTTTCCCAGGAGCATCAATGATGTGAGAGTTCGTGAGCTCTGGAAGTGAGCAATGGAACTTATTGTGCATAAATTATCGGACAAGGTATGCTGATTCTTGTTGTGAAAAGATAAAAAGGGACGAACTGAAATCGTTTTGTTGATATGTATTTAGACACATCTAGTGATGGTGGTGAACATTCTTTTGTTGATTAAAAGGGACAAACGGAAATCGTTCCTTGAACTGTAATTTGACTAGTCTGATGATGATGTGATATGATAAAAACATTTTTTTCTCGATAAAATGGGACAAAAGGAATTTGTACCTTTGTGTGTAATAGTTGTATTCTTGGTACTTTGAAAAAGGGTTCCATGTGGAAATCCTTTCTCTCAAGGTAAACAATCATGGTGTTTAATCAAAGAAAATGTTCTGTTGTAATGCACCCACTGTATTGAAACTTTATAGATTCTGTTATGGGGGGTTTATTTCCCCAAGTTCCAGTGAAGTGTATCATGACTTTTAGTTACAAATAATGTGTTGGAAGTACGCGAGATAATCAAGGTAGTTATCAGTTCCCCAGGTGTCGGCGAAGCCCTGTGTCCAACCTGGAACTGACTGCCATCCGGGTGTGCCCAACCAGGGTCTCGACCCTGCCAGGGTATGGAGAGGCTGACCGAGGGTCAGTAGATGTCGCGTGTGCACTGCCAGCCAGATGTGGGAGGCAGCATGAGCCCAGCCGCCATCTCTGCCCTGTGAGGGGGTGTTGAGAGGTTGTCTGTGAGGTCAGCAATGAGCCATGTGTCAAAGGGCTTCAGAGTTCATCAGGACGACAACTTGTGTTTCTTTTGGTGTGTGAGAGACCCTGGAAGGACTCCTCGAACTGCTCCTGTGAGTGACTTATGACCTTTGTGAGAACTGTGTGAAAAGGGCCAGATGCAACCAAGTGTATAGACTGTGTGACACTGCTGTGGGTACCAGCCTGGCCTGTGTGAAAGGAATATGTTATTGTGACAATATTGTATCTAGTGTTGCTGTGGCGTGTAAACTAGTTATTATACCTGTTTGATATTATTATGTTGTTGCTTTGATTTGATGGTTCAGGCAATAAAAGAAAAAAAAAAAGTAGTAGAAACTTAACTGTTGCCTGGCTAACTATGTATGTGTGGTGTGGGTGTGTGTAGGGAAAAGTGTTACACGCATCCAAATGTCTTCAGGTGAGAGTCAGACAGCGAAACATGCACCGCAGACCATCCGTAACATCCGGTGATCCTGTCTTGTAACATCTGGTGACCCCCGTAGTTTAAACTTTCTTTTGGCTAGTGAATTCAAAACGGTCTTAGTGGTAGGATTGTTTTTGTGCCTGTGTAGTTGCCCTGATTAATAACAGTAGGGTCATGTTCACAGACTTTCCTTGTGAACAGTTGAGTTGTGTTGTACTGGTTTGTTGTATGACTGTGTCTAATTTCTTTCCCGTCTCCAGCGTAATTGGATATCTCCTTTTGTATAGTTTCTGGAGATACAAGGGCCTAGTTCTTCCCTCCTTTGTGGGCTTTGGTTTCATTACCTTCAGTTACCTCTCTGATTATTTCTGTTTCTATCTTTACTTGGGGATTGTGTTGCTTCTTCAGCATTCTTAGCATTCTTTTCTTTTGAATGAGTTAGTGTGCAAATGGCTGTCTTGAACCATTTAAAAAAAAAATTATTGGTTATTTTGAATGCTTATTGTTTGAAAAAAAAAAAAAAAAAGCACACACACACACACAAATCTGATGATATTCTGTTATTATTGTTGTGCCATTGCTTGATTTATGCTTGTGATTTCAGATAAAATCTGGGAATTATTTTTCCGACAATATGATGGTTATTTTGTAAGTGGTGTACACAATGTCTTTCAGAAAGATTTTTGTGACACTTTTTTGTTGTTGTTGAAGTATCTGAAAGTGATTTTGTGCCAAAGATAATTTGTACAGAACATCCATACTTAATA
This sequence comes from Conus betulinus, assembly GCA_016801955.1. Taxonomy (NCBI): domain Eukaryota; kingdom Metazoa; phylum Mollusca; class Gastropoda; order Neogastropoda; family Conidae; genus Conus; species Conus betulinus. Next base: position 58,343 of record JADBJO010011530.1, on the reverse strand, counting down.
TTTTCATTCATTTTGTCTTTCAAGGTGTTTGAACTTGGATTTTGTGTTCAGTTTTTGGTCATGTTTCAGGGGGCCGGAATAGCTCAGTTGGTAGAGCGCTAGACTCGTGATCGTGGGATTGCAGGTTCGAATTTCGGTACAAGTTGATTTTCCCTCGCGAGTTAACATTGGTTCTGACTCCATTCCCCATACAGTCCTTCGAATGAGACTATAAACCGAGGTTCCGTGTGTGAACACATGCACAACATCTTGAGCACATGTAAAATCCCATCACCAACTTTCGGAAGAGGAGGCCAGTTTGGCTGTTGGTATGGATGACACGTTACACATAGCATGCACCTCCCCAAAACTGGAGTATGGCTGCCTTAATGGCAGGATAAAAAATGGTCATACACACAAAATTCCACTACCTGTCTATACAGGCAGTGTCTGCAGGAGTATCAGCCTGCGTAAGCAGAAAGAAAAGAAAGAAAAACAAAGAAAAATTATGTTTCAGTAAACATAAATAATTGTAAATTTTGCTGTGTATTTCATGCTAGTCCAAAGAGCTTGTTCGTATTTCTTTTAGAATGTGTTTAGTAAAACCAGTTATATGTTGTTTATTGTAAATGTACTTGTGCAGTTGTGATTTTCCTTATGGAAACATTTCAGACTGGTTGGAATCCCGTGCCGGATGGAAAGTTTTGTTATCAGGTACCATTTAATGTTTGTATTTTAAATTAGTTGCGGCTGACGGTAGGTTGGATGGTGTATTTTACATAGAGAAAAATGTAAATGCCATTCTTGTGTTGTTGTTTTTTTTAATTAACTTGATATAGATTTCCTGTATGAATAGAAAATTTTCTTATATTGTGCTTTATATTTTACATTTCTTTTGGTGTTGAATAAAACATTTTGACTGGATTCCTTTTGTTTTTTGTTACATAGTGTTGCATGTCAGTGCTAAAATAGTTAAGTGATACCAAGATGACTGGAGTGATGATAGAAGCTGTAATACATATCAGCACTGAATGTATTTTTAGACTGCAGCAGTAGGTTTTATCTTTGGAAATAATTGCATTGTATCTTCATAACTCTCTCTCTGTCTCTCTCTCTCTTTGTTTGTTGGTTTGTTTGTTGTTGTTGTTGTTTGGGGGGGGGGGGGGGGGGGTATAACCAGAGACCTGGAAGCCTGCAGCGTCTGAAGTGAATGCATTTAAGACAAACTATGTAAGCATAATTCTTTACTGTACATGTGGGTGTTTTAAGCATCATCAGGGTTTGACTTAGTCTCTTTAGCACCAACACTGGATGCTTTAAAAATATCAGGAGGATTTTTCCCCACTAAGGATCAACTTCATGTCTCTTTCATCGTTTTATGTAAATCAGGTCTGTTATGAGGGGTGTGACTCCATACCGCTGAATATCAAGATTTTCAGTCACAGTGCAGTATCAGTTAACATCGACAGAATGAACATTAGTGCATGAGAATGATTTGAACAGATCTATTGTGATGGTCAGGTAGGACAATATCTCAATCACCTAGTCTCATGACTTCCATCTACAACCTTTTACCGTCTTACAGGATTTGTGATGTGTTGATCTATTGTTTAATTGTTGGGAAGGTAGGGTCCCCCCCCCCCCCCTTCCCGCTTCCTCCTCCTGAGCAAGGGTGTGATGAGTAGGTGTGAAGAAGAGGAGGAAGGGTTGGTGAGGTCTCTACCTATGATATGAAAATGAATCAACCTTGTCTGGACATGCCTGAAATTATCTGGCTTGAATAGTCAATGATTTATTGGTGTACTTGTTTGTTTTTTGTTTTTCATTGATCCTTCCGCTACATTACCCAAATGCTGTTCATACTGGTTCCTTTCACACAGCTACACTCTGATTTGCCCTTGTGCAGCAGCGCCACTGGCAGTCTACAAGGAGCAGCGCGATGTCAGATTCATTGTCGACCTGTAAGAAGAGACTGTGCTCTGCCGCCAAGTTATTTTTGGTGGTTTTGTGTGGTGCCTGTCCTGATCCAACATGCACAGGACGCCACAACATGCTTAGCCCCTAGTTGTCAGTGGTCATTTCTTATTCACAGAGTCAACACTTAACTCTGTATGCGAAATTTGTTTTTTCGTAAAGAGAAAAATCTGCTCATGTTAGAGAAAAACTGGGCACCAAAAATTGACGATTTTATCACTTAATATCTGAATGGACTGGGTGAAATGTTTATGTGTATGTCTGCCTCTGTTAGAGAGAGTGAAGAAGTGCATGTGTGCATCTGTTCATAAGTATCAGTCTTCTTCAGTTTATCAGATTCCCTTTGCATTGTGCCGCCATCCATGTTAAGCATGCCTCAAAATGATGAAAGACAGGACACACACACACACACACACACACACACACACACACACACACACACACACACACACACACACACACACACACACACACACACACACACACACAGAGAAAAAAAAAAATCCTCATGAAATGTCATTCCTTTCTTGTCTTCTGCCTCAGCTATTTGGGCTTTGTCCCCTCAACTTAAGCAACATTCAACTAACGAATTACATTGACACCCTCCCCACTCCACCCCTTCTAAAAAGGCCACACAACTTATGACGTACATGGAATATGTGAACCTTCAATGGTAGTAAGATGGCTTACAGCTTGGCTTACCAGAACTGCGGCTGTTTTATCTTCATCTTCATCCATTAAACGTCCTCAGATATCATATTGACTATTCTGACGTTTTATGCTTTGATGTATCAACAGTTAGGTCATTTTGTTTTCCTTTCAGACTCTTTAGTAACTTGTATGTGGAATGCGTTACAAAAATAGTATGACAGGTTGGGGGAGGGGAGGGGGAAGTGTGGGTGTGTCGAGCACCAAAAAATGTACTGACATACTCTAGCGTATATTGTTCTAATTTGAAAATATATACTGAAGTCCTGAGTTGCTAAACAAACGTAACTTAACGCAAAGGGAACGAACTGAGATGTGTTAATCTTCTTCTTTCCATAGAGTGTCCACAATCATTAAGTCGATTATTCTGACACTTTTGTATGTATGACCGTTTTTTATCCCGCCATTAAGCAGCCATACTCCAGCATCTGGGAAGGTTCATGCTATGTGTAACGTGTCATCCATACCAACAGCCAAACTGGCCCGCTCTTCTGAAAGTTGGTGATGGCCCTGGATTTTACGTGTGTGCAAGATGTTATGCGTGCGTTCACACACGGAACCTCGGTTAATAATCTCATTCGAAGGACTGTACGGGAAATGGAGTAGGAACCAATGTTACCTCCGAGTTGGAAAAATCCCCCAGTACCGAAACGGCCTGGCGGAGATTCGAACCCACAACACCAAGATTACGAGTCCGGCGCACTACCAACTGAGCTATTCCAGCTAGTCTTACCCGGAGAGGACAAGAACACACACACACACACACACACACACACACACATGAAAAACAACAGCAACAACCAACCAACCAGCCGACCAACATACTGTTTTGTGAATGTATTGATTATTTAAAGAATACAGTCTTGCATATGGATGAGTAACGTGTGCTGCTGGAGCCAAAGATGCGGTCATTCCGTTGATGTCTCTTGGGAAGTGTCCCCATGGTAACCATCAAGGGAAATAAATCTTTAAGTTACTGACCAACATCAATGAAAACAAAGCTACTGGTCCTGATCGCATTCCTGACAAGCTCTTAAAAATTATGTGCCAATGAGCTGACTGAGGTATACCAACTACTTTTCCAAGCTTCACAAGACCAGGGAGTAATACCTGATGAGTGGTGAGATGCTAGCATTGCCCCTTTATTTAAAAAGGGTGACCAAACAAGAGCAGAGAACTATAGACCTGTATCCCTTATATCATATCAGCAAAATTACTTGAACACATAATATATAGCAGCATAATGGACCATCTTGACAAACATAACTTCTTAAATAATGCCAGCATGATTTTAGACAGCGAAGGAGTTGTGAGACTCAACTTATAACAACTCCCAATGATTTTAATAACTGTCTTAACAACAGACAGCAAATAGATGCAGTTTTATTAGACTTTCCTAAAGCCTTTGATAAGGTTGACCGTGGGGGCCTGCTGCTTAACTTAGAACACATCGGCATTGGCAGTTCTTTGGTAGAATGGTCTAGATCATTCCTCGTTGGGAGAACAGAAAGTTGTGGTAGGGTCATCATCCCATTGTAAACCAGTCTTGTCAGGTGTACCACAGGGAACTGTTCTGGGGCCCTTTTTTTAATTTATATAAATGACATAAGTAGAAATCTCTCTCCAGGAACTACTATAAGGCTTTTTGCAGATGACAGCTTAGTATATAAAACAATCAGAAGCAAAGAATGATGCATTCTACAAGAAAATCTAAACGCTTTACAAGAGTGGGAAAGAACTTGGAAAATGGAATTTCATCCCCAGAAGTGCAAAGTGTTGCGTATATGTAATAAACGATCACTAACTAGATCAGAATAATCTATTCACAACACTATTCTGAAAGAAACAAATGCTGCAAAATATTTAGGCATGATTATAGATACTCGTCTCTAATGGAAAGATTTAGTATGTAAGAAAACAAACACACACACTTAGCTTTCTTATACAGGAATATCAACGACTGCCCCCAAAAGGTTAAGGATGACTGCTACAAAAACACTGGTTAGACCAGTACTGGAATATGGTTGCTCAGTCTGGGATCCTTACAATCTAAAGGACATTGATAACCTCGAAAAGATTCAGAAGGGAGAGAGCAGCACAGTTTGTAACAGAGAACACTAGGAAAAAAGATGAGGAAAAATTAGAATGGAAACCCCTAGAAGAGAGAAGAGCTTTTATCAGACTTACTATCTTCTTCAAAGGCAGAGCTAAACTTATTGATATCGCAATGAAACAACTGGTATATTGAATAAAAGTAGCACCAGGAGTGGCAGTCAATCTTATGCCACACCTGCATCAAATATTGACAGCCATTTACATTCATTTTATCCTAGTTATGTACGGCTGTGGAACTCACTGTCGGGTGCCATCAAGATTGCCACAAATGCAGTCTCATTTAACAATCAAATTGATATGACGGTCTTGAGATCTGCATATTGACTGATTTTTCTATTTTAACTTCCCCAGATATTTTATGGTTACATGGGCCTGAACCTGGCCATTGCTTTTAACTTTTCGAATATCGTGTGCGACCCTTGTTGCCAAATTTTGCTCCAGGGGCCAATAGGCTGAGTCGCACTTATGTTATTTTATTTTATTTTTTAACATGCATGTTGGTGACTTACTCGTTTTTGAGTGAAACCAGTCTTTTAGGAAGAAGAAGAAGGATTGCCAGAAATGAATGTGTGTGGCATTTGTTAATCTTTACACAAACCAGTCAAACAAAAGCAAGGGAAGGGGGAAAAGCGTACTTGGGAAGATAGTGCAGCAAATATTTCCTTGATCCTTATGAAAATGAACTCAACAAAGGTTTGTGAAAGGAGTTGGTTGGAAGGAGGAGGAGGGGGGGGGGGGGGGGGGGGGGGGGGTTGGAGGAGGAGTAGAAATGGGATGAAATGGAGGATGTTAAAGTATGAATATTAAGTCCTTCACTGACAGCAATGGGAATGATTGTGTTGACGCCTGTCAAGATTCGACTGTTATCTCCAGGGTGAGAACTCTTCAGTGGACATGACTGGTTATGGTTATAACAGTCAACCCATGGTATCTGATATAGAACACACACACACACACACACACACACACACACACACAGCACCACACACATACAAGCACAGCACAGCACAGCACTAATATATACACTTAGGTGAATGGATCACTACAAACATCTTCCCAGAGCAGTAAACACGCCCATTTATCTGTTCTCCATAGATATTGAATCACATTTTATTTTATTATAAACAATACACTTCACTTGCCTGTGAGGCTAGGTGTTGGGTTTTCTTTCTTTCTTTTTTTTTCTTCTTTTTTTTTAGTGTTGTTGTTGTTGTTTGCTAGTAATGTGGTAAGTTCACACACACACACACACACACTTACACTTACACACACACACGAGCGCGCGCGCGTAATTATTTGATACCCATGGTAAGCGTTCTGCATACGGCAATGAATCTAACTGAAATCCAGCAGGCTCTGTGTGTGTGTGTGTGTGTGTGTGTGTGTGTGTGTGTGTGTGTTCTTTAATGCTAAACTCAGACTCAACCGTTACGATAATGCCATTGTGTGCACGTATTAATCTGATATTCGGTACCAGTCGGCGCATAGTATATACGAACCTCGGGCACGAGTTGATGCACATAGCCTAGCTTAGCCGGAAAAGAGCGACTTATCACGTCATGACATACAGCAGCAGGGGTCGTTGGAGGGCTGTCTGCCGATTAACTTTGCCGACGAATATGAAGGTCTTGACCCTCTGTCTTCAACGCATGTAAAAGTAAGTTTCTTACAAACGATTTATCTGCCTTATACAGATTCTTTTAAAGGAAAGAAGATAGGGGAGAAGACTTGTGCTTTCCTTTATCGATTGAACTCAGGAAGGAGAAGATAATCCCACTGTACCCACTCTGAAGCACATTGAACTGGGTCTGTTTCATAGATGTAAATGATTTATTAGAGAAGATTTGTTCAAGATTATAAGGTTTTGATCGGCAATAGAGATATTGACTGAAAAAAACACTAAAGAAAACCTGGGAACGAACGCTTTAAAGAGAAAACAAAAAAGTCTTGTAAACTATAATCTCAAAGTCAATAGAGCAACTTTAAAAACGCAAGAGAGAGAGAGAGAGAGAGAGAGAGAGAGAGGGGGGTGTGTCAAATATTGTTGAATGCAACCGGAAGACTCTGATGCCAGGATGCAAACGTATACACGAAAAATGCAATAATCTCAGAGTGGCCGTTGAAACGGTTCTCTCTCTCTCTCTCTCTCTCTCTCTCTCTCTCTCTCTCACACACACACACACACACACACACACACACACACACTGTGTGTGTGTGTGTGTGTGGGAAATGTGTGAGTAGCATCAGCAATCTTTATAGCCGCAGTGATGTATCAATCTTTATAGCCGCAGTGATGTACCAATGTAGAAATGCACTTATCACCACCCCCACCCCCCATAAACACACAAACACACACACACACACGCGCACCCCACACACACACACACACACACACACACACACACACACACACACACACACACATTAAATAAGTTGGCTCTTCACTGGAATGAACCTCTTAAATTGTTTTTGCATCGCACACACACACATTAAATCGCACACACACACACACATTAAATAAGTTGGCTCTTCACTGGAATGAACCTCTTAAATTGTTTTTTGCCTTCCACCTCCACCCCATCCCTATCCCCCCAACTCTCTCCACTTCCTCATCTCTCTGAGTATGAAATATTGCATATCATCAAAATGGACAGCCTCAGTGTTATCCATAAAATCTGGAGAATGATGTGTATAAAAGTGGGGGCACAGGCCCATTAAGAGAACTCTTACACTAGTTACAGCCTGTCCCCATTTCAGAGGCAAGGGCAGTGTTCTGGTCAGTGGTAACATTCATGTTCTATTGGCTCTAAGAAAGATTGATATCCTTGTATTTCTACAAAACCATGTCTACCAAGATTTGTAGTTTATGGTAACTGATATAGGTTACACCTTAAAGGATAAACAGGTAAACATAATAACAGACACAAGAAATTGGTGCACTGGCCAAGCTGCCCTGAACAGATGTGTTACTGAGATCTCTGTTTGCTTTATAACACACAATGGTATATAGCAAATGAACTTGGATATAATCCTATTGTTTTCTTTTCCTTTCTTCTTTTTTTTTTTTTCAATTAAAGAAGTATGAATATTGAAAGAAATCAAGCCATCTGTACCAGTCACTGTTAGATTTTGACAGGACCAGCTTGTGAAGAAAAGTTTTCAGAATTGGTAATGGAATTATTTCTTGTGACCTCTGTCCACACGTACTTACACATATGTAGAGTGGCTGGATAATTTTACTGATGTTTGAAACATTTTCACTTTGGCATGCATTTTTGCATAACTGATTGGTGGGAATTAACACTAATAACAGTCAAAACGTGTGCATAGGAGGTGGCTGTCAGCAGCTGATTCTTCTGCAGATGGGTGGACCTGATTGTGACAGCTGTCACTATCATGCCAACTGTGCGATGATGTCAGAAAACTAAACAAGAGACCAGATAATGTGGTGTACAAATGAAAAATTACATTGTTTAAATTGCATAAATGTCTTGTGAATTGTGTTATATATTTTAGACACTCTAAGTCTAAGTTGCAAAATTATTTCTCCAAATTTTAGACAATGTCATAATGATTTCATGAATATGTGTATGTGTGTTCACTGTTGAAATATAGCTTCAGAACAAGTCAGAACAGTATAAGTCTTTTATGTAAAGTGTGATACATTTGATTTAAGATATTGTGATTGCTCCTCCTCTGATCAGCTGACGGTGTGGAAGATAAAGGCAGGGATAAAATGTTGAAAAAGCAGACCATACTGGTTGACACAGGAGCAGTGGTCAGGTATGTGGTAACATATACATTCTATTAGCTCTGGAAAAGAGTGACATTCTTATGCTTTGATGAAACCCATGTCTACCAAGATTTGTAAACATAGAGAATGAACTGTTCATGGTAACTGAAATGGGTTCCATCAGAAACGATCAACAGTTGACAGTTGCAACAAATACAAGAAACCAGTGCACTGGCCATGCCCAGAACAGCTATACTGAGGTCTGTGTCTACTTTCTACTTCAGCACATAATGATAAAGGGCAAATGAGGTCATATACAATGAGACTTCAGACTATAAACCCAGGTTCCGTGTGTGAATGCACGCATAACATCTTGCACATATGTAAAATCCCATCACCAACTTTCGGAAGAGAAGGCCAGTTTGGCCGCTGGTATGGATGACACGTTACACATAACATGCATCCTGTGTGAGAATGGAAAAAGAATGAAGGAAGTAAGGAAAAATTTAAGGAAATATTGACTGGATGACAGGGGAAAAACGACAGAATGAAACGCCAGCTGGCAGCTCTTCAGTCGGCACTACCCAGATAGGAGCCCGTTGTGTAAACGAGTGTGGGATTGTAAAGCGCTTAGAGCTTGGTCTCTAGCCGAGCAGAGGCACTATATAAGTCTTCATAATATTAATAATAATAATAATACAGTCCCACAGCATTTCCTTTTCTTTACAGAATCTAGTATACATATCTCGTTACCTCAGAATGAGAATCATTTCAGCCAGTTTATGTCAAGGAAAGACGGTGGGGGGGGGGGGGGGGGGGGGGGGGGGGGGCTGACTTTAAACTTTGGTTACAAAACCAAGCAGTGCTGTACCATGTATGGGGACACCTTAGGAATGGGCTTTGTCTAATTCATATCACTTGGTGCCATACACTGTGATACAGTGTGAATGGAAAGGGGACTTGCCGGAAAAATAATCAAGTGACAGTTTCTAAATGAATACTTTTTTTTTAGAATATGTAAGCTTTTTTTTTTTTTTTTTTTTAGTATATCCAACTGTATAAGATGATAACTTCTGCACACAGTAAAGAAACAGGGTTTGATGGCTGCCTTATCTACAAAAGCAGGTGTCAGATATTACAGATATAAGAGTGTTTGATGAAAAAAAAAAAAAAAAAAATATTCATATGATACACAGATAGAATATATCAACAGCCTGTCACATTGAAGGACAGGCAAACTGGTACCAAAGATCCTGACTGAGTTTCAGTTTCATCAAGGAGGCGTCACTGCATGCAGACTAGTCCATTTGGGCTACACCACAGTGGCTAAGTTTTGAGAGCACGCTGCACATGATTTAAAGCTGATGGATAAATGAATTAACAACTAAGATGAGAGAATTTAAGGAGAGGGTCTCAGGCTACGACCGAGCAGATGTCTGACCTACGCATTAGCCAAATGCGCTGGTCAGACCATGAGTGCCCACCTAACATTAGTTGTGCCTTTAAAAAAAAAAAATTATTGTACGAGTGTGCAGTGAATGTACACGCGTGTGTGTATGGATGTGTGGGCAGGGGCCCACATGTGTGTGCAAGCGCATGCGTGTGTGGATAATGTGTGTACTTCGCATGCATGAGTGTGTGAACTAGAGCATTGGCATGAACTTTTCACCCCAGAAGGAGGAGAGTGCATGAACAATGATTTGGTAAAAATGGTCCTTGATACAGGTGTCCTGTGTGAAAGATGTGTGAAAGAACAAGGGAGAGTGTGGAGCTGGTCAAGAGCAGGACATGCACCCTTTTCTGTTGTTGCTAGCTCTGACATGGGGCAGAAGGAGAGAGAGAGGGGTGGGGGAGAAGGACTGGCAAGAGAAAAAAGTGGAGCAAGGCCAGGGCAGGGGGAGGTTTAGAGAGGCAGGAGGAAGGGAGGGGGTGGTGAAAGGCAGAGGAAAGTGAGCAGAGGAATGGCGCAGTAGGAAGTGGACGTCACAAAACAGGGCGCAGTAGGAAGTGGACGTCACAGAAGACTGTTATACATGGCACAGTAGAAAGTGGACATCACAGAAGACTGTTATACATGGCACAGTAGAAAGTGGACGTCACAGAAGACTGTTATACATGGCGCAGTAGAAAGTGGACGTCACAGAAGACTGTTATACATGGCACAGTAGGAAGTGGACGTCACAGAAGACTGTTATACATGGCACAGTAGGAAGTGGACGTCACAGAAGACTGTTATATACATGGCGCAGTAGAAAGTGGACGTCACAGAAGACTGTTTTACATGATGTAGTAGAAAGTGGACGTCACAGAAGACTGTTTTACATGGCGTAGTAGAAAGTGGACGTCACAGAAGACTGTTTTACATGGCGTAGTAGAAAGTGGACATCACAGAAGACTGTTTTACATGATGATGTAGTAGAAAGTGGACGTCACAGAAGACTGTTTTACATGGCACAGTAGAACGTGGACATCACAGAAGACTGTTTTACATGGCGTAGTAGAAAGTGGATGTCACAGAAGACTGTTTTACATGATGTAGTAGAAAATGGACGTCACAGAAGACTGTTTTACATGATGTAGTAGAAAGTGGACATCACAGAAGACTGTTTTACATGGCACAGTAGAAAGTGGACGTCACAGAAGACTGTTTTACATGGCGTAGTAGAAAGTGGACGTCACAGAAGACTTTTACATGGTGTAGTAGAAAGTGGACGTCACAGAAGACTGTTTTACATGATGTAGTAGAAAATGGACGTCACAGAAGACTGTTTTACATGGCATAGTAGAAAGTGGACGTCACAGAAGGACACTGGCGATGGAGGTGTGGACTTCCCCGGTACATGTATGCCTCTCACCAGTCCAGAATTGTTCTTCATGGTGGAGTGGAGTGGACGTTCCAGGGGCAAAAACTGATCACATGAAAAGTACACTTTCCTGGTAGAAACATGTATTACACCATCACTTCTATATAGCACAATAGATGAACTGACTGTGGAGGAGTGGATTCTCCTGGTATAGCCATGTATCGTACCATCACTTCTGTTTACGAGTGTGTCTGCATGCATAGTGGGGAGTGGACATTTGAGAGGCAAATCGACCATGGAGGAGGGGAATGCTAATATACTTCTATGCACTTATGAGTTACTATGGATAAAGAACTATGAAAATTCCTGGACTGGCTTAATGCACGTCATGGCACCTACAACCTAATGTCAAGGGACAAGAAAATGATGACGAGACAATTTCAGTAAAATATGGGATGCTTTGTTTCACAGACACAGCAGCAGCCATCATCCTTGAAGGAGGAACCAGGAGGTCAGCCCTCAGTAGTTTCCACCACAGCGCAGCCCATGTCTGTCAACACTGGTGGATCACCGCTGCCTGTGTGCAGAAGTCCTGTGTGTCAGTGTTGTTCTGCCTCCTTCGTCTTCCTCTGCAGTCTGGATCTGCACATGGCGTGCATTCATGGTGTGAACCTGCATGCTGGGTCCTTCACACCTCACAGCTCTGATGCAGAAAACTCTAGCAGAGTCCCCATGGAAAATGTCGGTGACCTCAGTGACGTGAACGTTGTGGACAAAACCAAAGAGACGGCGGACGAGGATGATGATGTCAACCAAGATGAGAAGAAAAAGGGCAAGATTCATGCCTGTGACATTTGTCAGAAGGCTTTCTCTTGGCTCAGTGACTTAGAGAAACACAAAGTGATGCATACCGATTCTAACGCATCGATGTGTGACGTGTGTGACAAAACATTTACTAGGCCTAGTCATTTGAAAGTACACAAATTGATTCATACAGGTCATAAACCATTTATATGTGACATATGCAGTAAGGCTTTCACAAGAGCAGATAGCTTAAAGACTCACAAATTGATTCATACTGGTCATAAGTCATTCGTGTGCGAGATATGCAGTAAAGCTTTCACTTTGGCTGGCAACTTGAAAACGCATAAATTAGTTCACTCCGGTCATAAAGCTTTCGCATGTGATGTATGCAACAAGGCTTTTACTTGGGCTTGTAGCTTGAAGACACACAAACTGATCCATACCAATCCTAAATCATTTATTTGTGACATTTGCAACAAAGCTTTTTCTTTTGCATGTAATCTAAAGACACACAAACGGACGCATAGCAGGGATGTATCTTTCGTGTGTGTGACATATGTAACAAGTCTTATAGCAATGACAGTAACCTGAAGAAACACAAACTGGTTCATAAAAATCAAAAGCCATTTATGTGTGACATATGTGGTAAGGCTTTTACTGATGTAAGTAACTTGAAGAACAAATTGATTCATACTGGTCATAAACCATTTGTGTGTGAAATTGCGGTAAGGCTTTTACTCAGGCTGGTCATTTGAAGAGACACAAACTGATACATCTCCATCAGAAGTCTTTTGTTTGTGATGTGTGCAATAAATGTTTTACTTTGGCTGATAATCTAAAAGCTCATAAATTGATTCACTCAAGAGCTAATAAATCATTTGTGTGTGATTTGTGCAATAAAGATTTCATTGATGCTACTTCATTGAAGACACACAAACTGAGTCATACTAGTAAGAACAGTTTGTATGTGATGTGTGCAGTAAGGTTTTTACCAGTGCCAGTAATTTGAAGGCTCACAAACTTGTCCATACCAATGAGAAACCATTTGTGTGTGACATGTGTGACAAGGCTTTTACCCAGGCTGGTGCCTTAAAAACGCACAAACTGATTCATACTGGTCTCAGACCATTTGTGTGTGACGTATGTGACAAGACTTTTACTCAGGCTGTCAGCTTGAAGACACACAAATTTATCCATAGTGGTCACAAACCATTTGTGTGTGATATGTGCAATAAAAGCTTTTGCTGATGCTGGTAACCTGAAGAGACACACACATTAATTCATACTGGTGACAGACCATTTGCCTGTGACATGTGCAGCAAGACTTTTACTGATGTTAGTAATTTGAAAAACACAAACTGCTTCATACTGGTGTTAAACCCTTTGTTTGTGAGCTGTGTAGTAAAACGTTTACTCAGGCTGGTCACTTGAAGAGGCACAAGTTGATTCATACTGGTCAAAAACCATTTGTCTGTGATGTTTGCAATAAGGCTTTTAATGATGGAGGTAATTTGAAGAAGACACATAAATTGATTCATATAAATCATAGGCCACCAGTTTAGGTAATGTTTTACTGATGGTGGTTTCTGATTATGCGTAAACTGCCCCCTGAGGTTTCAGGGAGCCTTGCAGAGCAGCATCTCAGCCTTCTTGAAATCTACCTTGGTAATATTCCCTCTCCTGTCACTGTCTTTGCTTCTTGTTATTCTCATCTTTATTTCCCATTGCCAGCTGTTCTTGTGACCTATTCTTCTGTCATCACATGATAGGTTTTGTGTTTTCATTTTGTTCCTTTTGTTTTAACCCATTTATGCTGAAATTTTAGTAAAATGTCTGAACACGGTTTGTTTTAACTCAGGAAAACAACAGCAAGCATATTTTTCAATTTTAAGCCATCGTTTTATATTTATGATGCCAAATATGTACGTCCCATACTTGGGACGCTAGGACTGAACGGGTAGGGGTTTTAGATCCCAAGCTTACATAAGAAAAGTGACTTCATGGTGAAAAATCTTGGGTTTATTCCAGCAAATAAATGAACTGAAACCAGAAACAAGAACCATCTATTAATAAACGAAACATTTTGCGTCAATCAAATGAAGTAAACTGGTTGATTGTTTATTTTCACTTGGTACTCTAGCTTGAAGAACACCAAACAAAAAAAAATCAAAACAAAGACGCAGAAAGAAATCTTTTTTTTTCAGTGAAAACAACTTGGAAACATCTATGTGGAGCACAACAGAGAATCATTTGACCTTCACTTGACATGGAAGTCTTTGAAGCACCTGTCCTGCACCCCAACGTCACATTTCAGGCACTTGTGTTTGGTCTTCATTCCGCACTGACCACATCGCAGCTGAGTGGGGTGAGGGGCTCACAAGTTGATCCATCCTGTCAAACCTGACACTATCAGGGACATGCTTGTCCAGGGATGCTGGTCGACCCCCGCCCAGGACGAGAAGCATCAGAACGGGACCTGGCGTGAGCAAAGATACACCTTGGCTACTGCACGTCGAAATGCCAACAGATCCAGGTTCTTCTTCCTGTGTGCTAGGGTCTGCCTGTAAAGATGCCGTGCCTGCTGAACAGCAAGGTCCAGGCAGTAGATGAACAGTGGCCACCACCACTTCTTGCTGCGGATAGCCACTCTGTATTTCTCAATGTTTTGATCCATCCTGTCCACTCCACCCATTATCTTATTGTAATGTTGGATGAGGAATGGCTGCGGCAAATCCACTTTCTTCTTCTCAGAGTGTCACCACCGTCATGCTGTGCTGATTGGAAGAACACCAATTTTGTTGGACACAACATTTACTATGCTGTTGTCATTCCATCGAACAACTATTAAACCTGACTTAACATCAGTGGCATGGTTGTATGTTCCTCGTGTAGTCTTCTCCATTTCCTTTGTGGTCTTGAGCGGGCAGTGTTCCAGACTGTTGGCACGAATTGTTCCTGTGCATGCGATCTTCTTAGTCAGGCAGTCCACAAGCTTCAGAGAAGTAAAGAGATTGTCAAAGGTCAGGTGAAAGGAGCACTCCTCCTGGAGCTCAGCAATCAAATCAATGACCACTGATCCTCCCATTCCCAAATTAGGGTACTGGGTTTGTCTCCCATGGGCTCCTTGGTATGGCTCAAACTGAATGCAGTATCCCAAAGGTGTGCACAGAACCCAGAGCTTGAACCCAAAGCAAATAGGTTTGCCTCTTATGAACTGTTTCGCCGAAAGCCTGCCAAAGTATGGGACCATTGACTCATCTATGCTGAGATCAGGTGTCTCTGGAAACAACGAAAATACTCCAGAAACTTCTCATTCGATGCAGTCATCAGAGGGCGGACTTTTGCCATCTTGTCATCCTTGTTGAGTTGAGTTTGCTACGGGCTCAGTTGGGAAGACTGGGACCACACAGTCGAGTTTCATCCACTTAATGGATGCGTTTCTGAGAGTGTTGCTCAAATTTCCTGACCAAGCACTGCAGGTGCCTGTATCTCTCAGGCCTGGTTGACGCCGGGATATATTATGATGAAAGGAAGCGTAGAGTACAGGCCTGTCATGTAGTCTCAGACCGAAATGGAAATCTGTAGCATCATCCTAATCGTCCTCATTCTCATCGATCAGCATTTAAAAAAAAAAAAGATGTCTCAGGTTCTGTGGCCCTTCATGCCCTGCTCTCATGGTGACCTCGGTTTCGATGTCCTCTCCATGTCTGTGGTCTTGGTTTGGTTCCGTCGGAGTCACCGGTATCGGCGAGTCCATGGGGGCTGTCGTTGGACGGATGTGGTGGCGCCCCTCCGGAGGGAGAGCTCACTCACGCCGGCTCCGCGACTAAGCAATTATTGTCGTCAGTAGGGGGCTTAGTAGGTGGTGTCCTGCGTATGTTAGATCAGAACAGGCGCCACTGAACACCACGAAGTGATTCGGCAGCAGTGCAGTGTCTCCTCCGGTGGGGTTGCCTCTCGACGACTTGACATTGACCGCTCCCTGTGGATTGCCGGTGCCGGGGCTGCGGCGGGGCGACCGGCTGTGGCTGTGGACGGGGTGTCGGAATGAGCGGCGTGGGTGCACTGCCTCTGAAGTCGCACAGAGGCTGGGACAGAAAAAACAAAACAAAAACAAAAAAACTACAGATTTTCAGATCAAAGTGAAAGACACAAATTTAAATCAATGTTAGAAGTGCATTTTATTTTCTTAGGTATTATTAAAAAATTATAGTAGAAAAGATTTACAGCCTTACCTTTGTGAATTTGCCATCACTGTGCTGAAAAGAACATGCGCTCAGACAAAATGGGGACCCTGCTGAAAAGCAAATGGAGGAAGACAACCCACATTGATCATTTTCAACACACAATGGCTTCCCTTATATCATTTGTATCTATTTACGCAAAATAACCCAACATTGCATTTGACTGCATTCAACTGATGATGTCCTATATTTGGGACGCACGGCAAATATGGGTTAATCTGATGACTAGGTGCTGGTAAAGTACACACTGCCAGAATGGACACTTATGCAGCATGCAGTTTCCTACTCAGGTAGTTCTTGGTTGGATGTAAATGTAGACACAGTGTGCATATGCATGTGTGTATTAATGTGTGTTTATGTGTGTGTGTATAAATGTGTGTGTTTGTGTGTGTGTGTATAAAAGTGTGTTTATGTGTGTGTATGTGTGTGTATAAATGTGTGTTTATGTGTGTGTATAAATGTGTGTTTATGTGTGTGTATAAATGTGTGTATAAATGTGCGTTTATGTGTGTGTGTAAAGTCAGAGGGATAGAGGCCAATATCAAATGAAGCTGACAAAGATTAATTTGAATCAATCGTGGGTTTGGATTTTCCCAGCTTGCAGGCAAACCTTCTTGGCCCATTCATAGTAAATGGGTATCTGAATCTGTTATGGGATTGGTAAGGTGGCAGCAAAAAATAAAAGGATGGGTCCACCTTTAATGATGCCATGCTCTTGAGTCAGTGAATTACAGGTCAGTGCCCTTACAGCCACACCAAACTATCAAACTATGGGATTTTAATCCCTCTTCCTCCCTCCCATTTTGTTTTGTTTTGTTTTGTTTTGTTTTGTTTTAAAGATGCATATATGAGCAACTCAATTTAGCGTTTCATTTTTCTGCTGACAGTACATACTGCCTGACTTTGATGTAGCCACCTAGATCATGGCAATGAATGTATAAAGAATGTACTGTAATTACAGTTGCAGCTACAAGGAACTGCATGAAAAACAGTCGCCACTTGTGTGCATTAAATCACTTTTGCTGATTTTTTGTGATATCATTTGCCTGTGTCATGAAATCTACCATACATGTATTCATTTTAATTGCCGATTCATTGAAATCATGACCTGTAAACCAAGTCTGCCAAAAGTTTTTCATTCTGCTTTATTTATTGCAGAGTTGTGTGAACTGTCATCATTGAAATGTGACACCGTTTTTATCAAACACTTGCCAAAGTAATTCATATTTGACACGGCTTGCAGTACAACTATGGTTGCAGGCAGAGTAGAAAAAACCTCTGATGATACTTATTTACCCAGCAGCAAATTGATAAGCATATGACCAAGATTTTGAATGGCAAACAAGATGCGTGTTCCCAAGCCCATTTTGAAGTGATGAAACCATAACTGGCATGCTTGGTATGGGCCGTTGGGGTTATGATTAGATTGCAAACAGTTAATGAGATGGTGGTGATTATAAGAGATGTGTTCACTACTCTGTTACTCATCCAATCTGTTGATAGAAGCTGCTCAAATTGTAGCTGGGTTTACACAACCCTTGATTCCTCGAAACGTATACTTATGACATGCATTAGAATTTTTCTTCGTTTCAACAGGAAATTGATTTTCCAGATGAAAATACACACAGTATGAAGAGATTGGATCAAGTACTTTGAAACCAGTGTGTGTAACAATCAATTATTTTTTCTTTCTTGTGCCTCACACACACACACACACACACACACACACACACACACATGCACACACACACACACACGCACACACATGCGCGCACACACACACACACACACACACACACACGTCTGACATGTCTGACAAATAAGGCACTATTTTTGCTGATAGCAGCAGCGTAACATTTGTCCCCTCAAAGAAACCTTCCTGGATTAAAAAATTTTTTTAATCATTGATTTAATTAGTTATCGAGTTGTAACTCTTGTACATTGGGGTGTCATGGTTTAGCAGATTACTGCAGTATATATCCACTAGTCCCCACTCAGAGACACTTTCTTGATGAACTTGAACTCTGTGTGCATGTGTGTGTGTGTGAGAGAGAGAGAGAGATGATACGCATGTCAGATTGTGTGTGTGTACATGTGTGTGTGTGTGTCAGAGAGAGATATGATATGCATGTCAGATTGTGTGTACATGCATGTCAGTATGTGTGTGTGTGAGAGAGAGAAAATTGATATGTGTATCAGATTGTGTATGTTCTTTGTTATCTCAACAGTGTGACGTGCGCTAGATATTGATGCAGCAATTATGAGGAAAAAAACTATTACTGTCTTTGTTATAGTTTATTTTTGTGATTCACTGAGCCTTTTATATGATCAATAAACTTGATGTTCTTGCAACTATATACATTTTTTTGTCATATACTTGCTGAATGAAGTAAAATGTGTGTGTGTGTGTGTGTGTGTGTGTGTGTGTGTGTGTGAAGTACACATCTTGTGTACATGATTTAACCACATTTGTGTAACTGCCTGTGTATGCGACCCAGATTTTCCTTCTTTTTTGTAATTTAATCTCTGTTAATGGTCTATGATAAACAGGTAAATGAAATGTATTAATTTTGTTACCATCAATTACAGTGATTAGGATGATTTATCAGAAATAATTGATTTGTTGTAGTACACATCACATTCAATAAAAAATATCTCTTCACGTGAATGCTGCCCTTCTTAATAGCATTCACAGAGGGGCATTGTCTAACAGGTTGGTGTCAAAATGGCTGAAATCATGGACCTGCCCTCATTTAAGTGCATGTGATCTTCAGACTTGCTGTAGGTCAGATGTGAACTTACTGGGCGCAGACAATCTCCATATTTCTCAAATGGCCTTAATTAAAAAGAGCTGTGGGGGCGGAATAGCCCAGTGGTAGAGCGCCGGATTCGTAATCTGGGTGATCCTGGGGTTGCGGGTTCGAATCTCTGCCAGGCCGTTTCGGTACAGGGGGATTTTTCCCTTGGAGTTAACATTGTCCTGACTCCATTTCCCATACAGTCCTTTGAATGAGACTGTAAACCGAGGTTCCGTGTGTGAATGCACGGATAACATCTTGCACACACATAAAAATCCCATTACCAGTTTTCGGAAGAGAAGGCCAGTTTGGCCATTGGTATGGATGACACATTACATATGGCATGCACCATCCCCGAAGTTGGAGTATGGATGCCTTAATGGCGGGATAGAAAACGGTCATGCACACAAAACTCCACTCCCTTTGTTGGGTATATGGGATTAACATTTGCCCTGTCTACACAGGGGGTGTCTGCGGGAGTATCAGCCTGCGCATGCAGAAAGAAAGAAAATAGAGCTGTTTTTAGTTCTAGCAAATGCTTGACAAGCCAGCCAGCTGAATCCCACTCCTTTGAGACTGCATCACAGACGACATTAGCAGGAAGGCTTGGCCACGACACTGTGTATTACCTGCAGGTCACTTTGCTGATGGGCACATGCTGTATGTGTCCACACTGTCTCAATCAGCCACCAGCTGTTGACCAAGTGAAGAAAACTGCTGAATTCATTGGCTTATAAGAGGGGAAAGAGAAAGCAGGAGTTAAAATTCAATTTAAGATGTTCATCCCAGAAAGGGAATCCAGTTCATCTCTCTCTCTCTCTCTCTCTCTCTCTCTCTCTCTCTCTGTCTGCTTCTCTGTCTGTCTACCTGTCTCTTCCCCCCCCTCTCCCTCTATGTGTGTGTGTGTGTGTCTGTCTGTCTCTCAGTTTGATCAATGATTTAAGTATGCAGCGCAGCTGCCACCGAGTTCGCCACAAAATAAACTGTGTATTACAAAAATCATCTTGTGAACTACTTTTTTTTTTTTAGTTCCTGAGCTTATTCTGTTCATACGAGCATTGTTTTCAGAATGCTTTAGCTATGAAACACAGTTGCCACTGAATTCGCCACAAAATAAAACTGTGAAAAAAAAAAAAGCCATCATCTTACGAACTACTTTTTTTTCAGTTCTTGAGCTCATTACTATTCACATAAGCATTGTTTTCAGACCACCCAAAGTACAAATAAAGCGATAAAAACAAATGGCGAATAACGAATAAGTAGTGTAACTCTTACTCCCATGATATAAATTACACGTCCATAATTCCAAACTATTGTTGCTTATGACACCAAGCAAACAAGTCATTCTCCTAAAAAATAAAAATAAAAAAAAATAAAAAAAATGATGTTCCAAGCTTGCTTATACACCCTGTAGGCCTACCTGACACATCTACACACCAAAAGCAACTGCAGAAACAGACGAACACAAATTGATATTTATTCAAGACTTGCACAACCTTTTCGATCTTGAATAAAATCAAACAAACACACGCACGAACAGAAACAAATGCAGGTAACTTTGGTTTGGTAGGCATGAAAGGAAATCTTAAATGAAGCGAGTAGTGGTAAACAGTAAACAACGAATAAGTATGGTATTTCTTGCTTCCATGATGCTATGAATTACACGCCCCTAACTCTAAATGATTACTGCCTACAACCAAATCATCGAGCAAAAAACGCCAACACAGAGCGCACATAACAAAGAGACACCCCGAAGAATGTTCCGGTCTTGCTGATGTACCCTGTATCTGATATATGTACACAGCAACAACAACTGGAGAACGAACGACCACAAATTACATTTATTCAAGGCACACAAACATTCTCGATCTTCAATGTAGTCAAACAAACACGCTTACAAACAGGAACAAACACAGGTAACCTCGGTGTGATTGGTGTTAAAAGATACCCTAAATGAGGCGGGAAATAGTAAATAACGAATGAGTAGAGTACGTACCTCTTGCTTCCATGATGAGACGCCCATCACTCCAAACAATTGCTGCTTTTAACACCAAATCGCCTCGCAGAAATGCCCACACAGAACAAACACATAGACATCCAGAAAAAAAAATGTGCAAAGCTTGTTCATATACTCTGTACCCTACAGATGTACATAGCAACAACAGCTGGACAAATGAACAAACATAAATTGAAATTATTCGAGACTGGCACCTTTTCGATCTGGGGACGAACATAAACAAATATAGGTAACCTTGGTTTGGCCGGTGTGAAAGGAAATCTTAAATGAGGCTGGGAAGAGAAAACAATGAATAACGAATAAGTAGAGTAACTCTTGCTTCCATGATGATATAAATTATGCGCCCGTAACTCCAAACTACGACACCAAATCGCCTTGCAGAAATGCCAATACTGAGCACACAGAACAAACAAAATCATCATCATCATCACCATCCATTGAGTGTCCACAATCATCAAGTTGATCATACTGACACTTTAGGGGCAGACGCATAAAAAAAAAGGTATTGCAGGAGGCTAGAAGCTCTTGACATGAATAGGTCAAGGACTCTGATATTACAGCAGCCTCTGTCGAGTTGTCGTTCCACTCCCGGATGGTACGTGGCAGGAACGAATTCAGTCTGTAATCGCGGACACACTGGAGGCGGTTGATCTGGTGGGAGTGTGATCTTCTGTTACGTGAGGTTGCAGCCCTAAGTTTGGTTTTCTATTAGACAGAAGAGGCTTTTCAAAGTCCACATGCGCCAAGCCATGCCTGATCTTGTAAAGCATAGCGAGCCGTGCGATCTTTCTCCAGCTCTGTAAAGACGTCCAGCCTAGTTCGCTGAGCATTTGTTGGATACTTGTTTATTTGTGATACCTGTTGTAAACGAAGCGGGCTGCTCTTCTTTGCACTGCTTCGATGGTGGTGATATGCTCGTTTGTGTAGGGGTCCTAAACAGTACAAGCATATTCCAAGGCTGAGCGCAGCAGAGCTTTACAGGCAGTTTCTTTGATATGACAGGCGTTGATCTTCAGGTTGTGCCTCAGGAAGTCGAGGGTCTTGTTGGCTTTGTTGGTGATGTTCATGTGGAGGTCCCATCTTAGATCTTGAGAGATGGTAACCCCCAGGTACTTGGTCGAGAGGTGACATTTGCCAAGGTCTGGCTATGTAGACGATAGCCTGGGAGAATAAGTTTATTCTTACGTTTGGGGCTGATGACTGAAAGAGTGGTACATTTGCCAGTATGGAAAGCCATGTCCCAACTCTATTCCCATTTTTCAAGTTTTTGTAGATCTTGTTGCAGATCGCTTTGGTCTTGGCTTGATGTTATAAGCCGGTAGACAGCTGTGTCGTCGAAGAGACGTGTCTGTGCGAAGATATTTTCGGGCAAGTCGTTTATGTAGGCGAAGAATAGACTCGGTTCTTAAACGGAACCCTGAGGTACTCCTGACTTGACACTGACAAAGTCTGATCTGGTCCCATCAACCACAACTGGCTGTCGGTGATCTTGCAAAAATCCACCAATCCACCTGTGATATGGCCCAGACTCCATACTGATGTAACTTGTGGAGAAGGAGCGAGTGGTTCACCTTATCAAAAGCCTTGGCAAAATCCATGATGACAATATCTGTTTGACCGCGTTCTTCCATCATCTCTGTCAGCTCTTCCATAAATTCCGAGAGTTGCATCTCGCAAGACCTTCCTCTGCGGAAACCATGTTGACGTGGAGAAAGGATCATGTTACTCTCTAGATGGTTCATGAGAGCACTGACAATAATGTGCTCCATGATCTTTCAGGGCACACTTGTCAGAGAGACTGGCCTGTACTTTGCTGGATCATAGTGCTCCCCCCTTCTTGAAAACTGGAGTGATATTTGCTGATCTCCAGTCTTCGGGTGCATCTCCGATGTTGATGGAGGATTGGAATATGCGAGTCAGTATAGGCGCAACTTCAGATGCAAGAGTCTTCAGTACTCTGGGCATGATCTCAACGGGTCCACAGGCTTTGTGTGGATTCAATCCTTTGAGGAGCTTTAGGACTCCATCTTTGGAGATCTGGATACTGGACAACTCAGGATAGTATGTCTCATCTGGCATTTCTCTTGTAACTCCTCCCTCGTGTAGGTTTTTCCTTCAGTGAACACAGACTGAAATTGTTTATTCAGAGTTTCTGCTTGATCCTTTGGCTCTGAACTCAGTCTGCCATTCACTTTAAGAGGGGACACACCTACTTTTGCTCTCCTCTGATGCTTAAAGTAGGCCCAGAACCTTTCAGGTGAAGGAGGTTCACTCGGGGATGTTTCTCAGAGTTTGCACTGGATGGTCCTTCGCAGTTTTTGACATTCGTCTATGAACTCCTGGGTGCCCTCCCCAAACAAAGATCCTCCAGCTTGCTCATATATCCTGTACCTGACACATGTACACAGCAACAGCAACTGTGGAAATAAATGAATATAAATTTACATTGGTTCAGTACTGGCTCAATCTTTTCGTTCTTGAATATGGTCATTCAAACACACGCACGAAAAGAAACAAATACAGGTAACCTTGGTTTGACTGGTAGGAAAGGAAATCTTAAATGAGGCAGGGAACGGTAAAGAGTAAGTGAAGAATAATCCGGATAATTATTGCTCCTATTATGAAATAAATCATACGCCCCTGACTCCAAACGATCGCTGCTTACAACACAAAATCACATAGCAGAAATGTCAACACTGAGCACACAGACCCCCCCCCCCCCCCCCCCCCCCCCCGCGCGCCCAAAGAATAAACAAAGTGTTTCAAGCTTGCTCATATCCCCTGTATCTGACAAATCTACGAGTCAACTTGGGAAATGCACAGACATATTAACATATCTTCCGCTTCCCTGCCTCGTTTAAGACTTCTCTCAGACCAATCAAACCCAGAGACTACCCGTATTTGTTTCAGTTTGTCTGTGCTTTTTTTTTCTTCTTAAAGATCGAAAAGGTTGAGCCAGTTCTGATAAAATGTCAACATGTGTTCGTTCATTTCTCCAGTTGTTGTTGCTGTATAGTACATATTATGCATCAGGTATAAGATACATGAACAAGTTTTGGGACATCCTTTTGTGGCGGATGTCTCCGTGTTTGTTCTGTGTGCTGTGTATCAGCATTTATGCCAGGCAGTCTCGAGTGATACTGATGTGACAGCAAATGTTTGGTGTTATAGGCGTGTTTTGCATAATTATCATCAGGGGCATACTTTGATGCCTCTTTTAGGGTCTTCGATTTTTTCCAAGCCTGGATTAAGTTTCAGAAATACAGTGAACTACCTTTTGTTCTATTCCCAAGGTCTAAAGTATCTTTTCTTCCTCATTTTCTTTTCCACATTCTTCCTCCACATTCTTCCTTTCTGTCTTGTCTTCTTCGCCCAGCCCATCTGCTGTGTGGTATAACCTGTGACAGAAGGGAATGAGATCAGTGGCTCCCAGCACATCTTCTTGGCTTGGGACTTCTCAAAGTCAGGAAGTACTGCAATGCCAAATAACCTCTGCAGTATTCAGGATTTTGTTCCCCGGGAGCTGGGAATGATCAAAGGGGGCGCGGCGAGTGGGGGTGAGGTAGCCTCTGTTGAATATCCTCCCCAAAACAGAGGAGCAATCAATACTTGACCCTGCCCTCTTGTTTGGACCCCCGTGGTGGGTGGGTACAGGAGGGATGAATAATCATAAACTTAAACAGCCCATCCTTCCGCCTCCCCCTCCAAAAAACAAACAAACAAAAGAAAAGAAAAAAGTAAAAAACCTTATTCACGTCTGGCGGGTGAGAAAACTTTTGAGGGACCGAGAACTGGTTTAATTGCAAACCAGAATTACCTGTTTCTGCAAACGACTCCACATTGTTTATCTATATGTTTCTTTTAGGGATATCAAATTACTTGAACCGTCTTCCCCTCTCCCCCCCACGCCTCCAAACTCTACAGTAAATATTATAGCCCCCCCCCCCCCCCCCCCCCACACACACACACTTACGGCAAATGTTTCGGTTCTGATCTCCTAGCATTATTATGAGCCTTGCTGTATCCAGGTCACGACTTCTGGATACCCTTAAGCTGTCAGATATTTCCCCACCGGCATTGCTGGGATTCGAACAACCAACCTTTCAACCTTTGGATTGGTGGACGTCTCAAGGTATTGCCTTACCCTCATCATCATTGGACACATGTCATACCTTGGGAAAGTTAAGCCATATGAAGTTCATTTTTGTTCCCCCTTGATCAGATCCAGCTGGAATTCTTCTCAGCTGTCTCTACCATTGCCTTGAAGGTTCTGGTTTTCTTCTTGCCAGTGATCCCGAGCTGTTTCATGAGACCATAGGCTGACGAACTACAAACACCCTTACTCCGAGCTCTATGATGGGCACTTTGGCTTGGAAGCCAGATTCTCTCACACCGCTAGCTAGACTGACATATTTTTTTCAGTCTTGTGTGAGCTTGCTCCATTCTGCCTGGATATGACGCATGAGTTCAATCAGAATCAACTGTTTTGATCAACCTGGTTAGATTGCCTTGGTGTCTTTGGCACCACACCTGTTTACAGTCTGGAGACAGGGTAACGATCCCTCTTTAACCGCTGGCTGAAACTTTCTTTGAACTATTGTTGTCTGAACCTCTTTTCTGAACCCCCAAACCCTGCTTACGCCTGTATTTTTGACCCGAAATTTCATAAGAAATATGGAGACAACCTCAGTTCCATTCCACTCTTAGGAAATCATGTTCTTCCGCATTTGAACAGTGCTTACGTAGACGTTGGAGGGATATGTAATTCGTTAAAATTTCCTGATGACCCACCACAGAATTTCCTTATCCCCAAAATCTGCTTTGATGTGACCTCATATCACTAAAACTCCACCACCTCTTTGGCATACAAGACAGTTTTGCTAACTTTGTTATTAATATCCACTCTTTTAAAGAAAAAATTGCTGAAGACTTCAAATCTGACCTCCGTGACCTCTCGTCAACACACACACACACACACACACACACACACACACACAGTGTGAGATTTGCATCTCCTAGGAGATCCAAGTATAGGTTGTTCCGCACAGTTCTTAGCTGCTGACAATGCTTGGGTTATCAAACAGCAGAGCTGACCACTCGGACTGTTGGACATCTTTTGACCTCCCTTGTATCCTTGAATGGATCCTCAAGCATACGCTCAAAGATTCTTCTCTACATTGTTTACACACAAAAATTTCAGTTTTTCAGTAACTTTTTTCCTTACAATACTTTCTTTTCGTTTTACTTCTATACCCTTTACTGGCTACACTGGGGTGCTGTTGGATTCTACTTCTGAATCCTTGGTGGTTAGAATACCACAGAATTATAGACTGTGGTTTATCTCCATTTGATGCCAAGGGATGGCGGATACAAACAGCTATGCCTCCCTGATGAAACTGATCCAGCGGACGAAAGGTCTCGGAGCATGCGATATGAATGGTTCTGTCTTCAGGATGGATTATAACGGTTCCCACATCCTGCTAGTGAAGGGTTTAATGTTTATAATATACTTTCTTGATTTGTTTGTTCGTTTCCTTTCTTCCCCCGTTCCTTCCTTGCCACAGGGAAGTTGCACTGCTGGAACTGCTTTAGAGAGACTGCCTGATCGTTTCAGCTCACCTGAGGGGGATCTGCGCATGCGCGAGTAGAAGGTGTTTCGGCGACTGACTCCGATGTTTTTCGTGAAATTTTATTAGTTTTTAGCTAGTATAGGTCCTAAAATTGCAGGCAGAGAGGAACAACTATCATATTTGTTAACGAATTCATGGGGTTGGGCTTTAGTTTTTATTTGTTAGTGTAGTTTATGAGGTTTTCTGTGTGCATATTTTGTGCTTCCCACTGAGCTTCGTTACGAGTAGAAAACGCAACTTCCGTTTTATAATTTATCATTGATCTCCAAAGCAGGTATGTTCTCTTTTAAATTCTCAGTTCTGCTGCTTGTGCTTTCGTATTGTTACACAAGGCACTTGTCATTGAAGCCATTAGACCTGAAATTGACGTAAACTTGAACTCAATCAACTTCCGCAACAAGATCGTGCGTACATGTGGGACAACTTTCGCTTTGTTCGTCGAAGCAACAGCCTTCTAAATCGTAGGCGCATCAACCGCTCCACGTATCGTCGGAGACTGGTGCTCCTCTACCTTGCATTTGTCCTCCTTAGTAACTCTTACGCCCCAGAACCGAACCCTGGTCCCAGGAATTGTCAAAACAACATCATTGTCCAGCAATCTTCCCCTGTCAGAGGAAACGATTCAGCCCCATGCGGCACTTTCAATATCGATATCTTGCAGGGTGAGAAAGGAATAGCCTGTGACATGTGATAATAAACGGTTTCATGCCAACATATTACTTCTTTGGAGTATAAACAGCTGTCTGATCCCGACCTAAACTTACCTTGAACTTGTTCCACGTGCTCTAAAAAACTCAACAAGCCAAAACCAGCAACACAGTCAACAGCCCACAGCTCACTCTGATGACTCTATGTGCCCTTGTGGCGACTGCAGCATTAGCGTGAAATGGGGACAGAAAGCACAGCTTGTGAAACATGCGGACAGTGGTACCACGCCAGCTGTCAGAGCATCTACACCCAAACCTATGATATATTAAACGATAGCCAGCTAGATGTACCTTGGTACTGTGCTTTATGTGGCAACACTAACAGCCGTCCTATGTATTGACCGCTACAAGGTGATCATGCCACAGATGGTGGACCAGTTTTCACATTCTGGGACGGCTGGCTCCGCGACTCGTGTCCCACTCCAACAGAGAAAGAATGGCAACCCCAACACACATTCACCCCACAAGAGCTAGGCAGCAAAATAAATGGAAACATAGACCGCTCAGAATTTTAAACTTGAATATAAGATCTGCAACAGACAAAAAAGTAGAGTTAGAGGATGTCATCCAGCGCTTGAAAACCAGATATTATCATCATGACAGAAACTGCGCTTGAGAAGGGTATCAAGAATGCGGAGTTTCTAGACGAGAGACATACAAAGCTTACAGAAAGGACCGCGACATGTCGGAATGGGGAGCACTAGTAGCTGTCCGAACAAACCTCAACCACGAAGAAGTGCCAGAACTATCCACGGATGGTGAAATCATCTGGGTCAAAGTCAAAGTGACTGGTCGTCGTTCACTTTATGTGTACGCCTATTACAGGCCAGATGACGGTGATAAAGTCAGTCAAGAAAAGTTTGAAATTTCCATCAACAGAGCCACAGGGCTCCGGAATACCCACTTCTCATCGGCGGTGACTTTAACTTTCCTAGCTGGGACTGGCCCACCAGAACACTGAAACCCAAACCACAGTACCCTACCCTTCACAGAAACTTCATGGAGACGCCCTATGACAACGGCCTTGAACAAGTGGTCATGCAACCTACTAGGGGAATAAACACCTTAGACCTAATTGTGACGAATCATCCACACAATTAATACCAAGGGTCGAGGTTTTGCAGGGGCTCTCAGACCATGATATGGTTTATTGTGAGTTCAACATCCAGGTGCAGAAGTTAAGGAGTCAACAACAACGTGAAATTCCGCTATATGCGAAAGCAGACTGGGAAAACATCAAAAGCACAATGCAAGACCTCCATGATGAAGTTCGAGAGAAAGAAAACTCGGCCTCAACAGAGAAGCATTGGAACCTCTTTAAGGACATCCTGCAAAATGTCATCAAGACGTTTATCCCCCAGAAGACTGTTCGTTCTAAGCCCCATCAGCCATGGATTACTCCAGAGTTGCGTAAACTCATGAACAGACGCGACAGGGCTTACCAGAAGAAAAAGAAGTCTGGTAGGCAAACGTACAAAGAAAAAGCAAGGAATCTCCGACGAATCGCTCAACGACAATTGCGACGGAACTACTGGAGCTACCCTCAACGATACTTTTGAAGAGGAGGAGCAACGGCCACAAGCGACTAAGAACAAAAAGTTCTGGAGCTTCACAAAGCACCAAAGAACATCCAACATTGGTGTTGCACCCCTCAAGAAAGATGGACGGCTCTTCTCAGATCCGAAACCCCAAGCTGAAATACTGAATCAACAGTTTCAGTCTGTGTTCAGAGGGGAAGGAGTATTCGTCTGAAGGTTCAAGCAGAAAACCGGAATGAATGACGCCAATTATCCACCCATGGACGACATTGTCATTACCTCTGATGGAGTCCTCAAGGTGTTGAGACCCAAATAGGGCCAGTGGACCTGATGGAATCGGCCCCAGAGTCCTCTGCGAGATTGTAGAAGAGGTGGCCCCATCACTTACCATACTGTTCCAGTCCTCCATGTCCAGCGGAGCTGTTCAGCAGACTGGAGAGATGCATACATCACGCTTATCTTCAAAAAGGGAGAACAGCACAATCCTGCTAACTACAGGCCAGTCTCCCTCACATGCGTCATATGCAAAGTCATGGAACATGTGGAATCAAGTGCTATGATGGAACAGCTGGATTCCCGGAGGATCCTCACTGACTGCCAGCATGGCTTCAGAAAGGGTCGCTCATGTGAAACACAGCTCTTCGAATTTGTTGACGAAATTGTTGGACACATGGAGGAGGAGGACAAGTCCATGTCCTTATTATGGACTTTGCTAAGGCATTCGACAAAGTCACCACAGTCTTCTCCTTCATGAGCTCCCTACATACGGTGTCCAAGGTCATACCAACAGGTAGATAGAGAGCTTCTTGCAGAATAGGCGACAGGCAGTGGTTGTGAATGGGTCGTGCTCATCGTTTGTACCAGTCAGATCTGGTGTGCTATAGGGGTCAGTGCTGGGACCATTCTTTTTGGCCTACATTAACGACCTGCCCGACAATCTGACTACAAACAGAAAACTCTTTGCAGACGACGCTGCGATATACAACAGGGTCAGATCTGCCCAGGACCAAGCCCAACTGCAGCACGACCTCCAACAGCTTGCTGTTTGGGAGAAGAGTTGGGACATGCAGTTTCACCCTGCAAAGTGCAGCACCCTCCCTGTCACACGAAAGCGACGGCCATTACAGTGTGAATACCATCTCCACGGCCACACCCTGGAAGTTGTAGACTCTGCGAAATATCTTTGAGTCATTTTGCAGAACAAGATGGATTGGGACAATCATATCACCTCCGTCTGGACCAAAGCTAACCAGGCCCTGGGGTTCCTCAGACGTAATTTGAAAATCAGCTCCCCTAGCATAGAGGCTAAAGCCTATAAAACGTTTGTTAGGCCTTTGCTGGAATATTCGGCATTCGTCTGGGACCCCTATGAGAAGCAGCACAAGGTGAAGTTGGAAAAAAATCCAGAGTAGGGCAGCCCGCTTTGTGCTTAACCGCTACCAATGTACTGCCAGCGTTACCAACAGGCTGCAGACTCTAGGTTGGATGTCCCTTGAGGGCAGAAGGAAAAAAAAGCAGGCTCTCCATGTTCTATAAAATCAAGAACAATTTAGTCAGCTGCCCGAGGTTGAAACGACAGTTTCAACCTCCCAAGAAGAGAGAGCGATGAAGTCATGATCAGCAGTTTAAACAATTAGCCGCAGACACCGACTACCGGCTAATGTCGTTCCTCCCAAGAACAATTGTGGACTGGAACTCCCCTCCCCGAGGATACTGTTGATGCCAAAACCCCTGACACATTTGTGTCACGGGTCAACAGGCATCTT
Organism: Conus betulinus; assembly: GCA_016801955.1. Classification (NCBI taxonomy): domain Eukaryota; kingdom Metazoa; phylum Mollusca; class Gastropoda; order Neogastropoda; family Conidae; genus Conus; species Conus betulinus. Next base: position 27,526 of record JADBJO010011530.1, on the reverse strand, counting down.
CAGTAGATTTCTACATAAAGCCGTCTTGTTGTGTGAATGGATGAGTGGAAGGATGTTGCGGGCCTGAGTTGCCTACTGCAACCTGGGGCCAGCTAGTCCATAGTAATGGATGAAAAGGGACTGTGGTAGCCTGCTGGCAGTTCCGCACTTAGCTTTTACCCTTTTTTTGTGTAGGCTAGTGAGTAGGCATGGTAGGGGTGAGGGTGTCTCTTTGTGGTATGAATGTGAGTAATTTCATGTTAATGAAATAGGAATTAGAATGGTTTTTTTAACAGCAGATCCGCCGTTCCACAGTCTCAAAATAATCAGCCAATTGACTGTGTAGGCTTTACGGAAGAAGAAAAAGGCTTATACAGAGCGCAGGTGAGCAGCAGTCAGGTCAACTAACCAACCGGTTTTCGGGTGAACATGTTCCGGCCAACGCGGTTGTAAAAATTCGTGACCGGACAAAAAACTGTCCGTGTCCGTCAGCCCCCCCCCCCCCCCCCCTTTTTTTGTGGATACAATTCTTGCCAAGTCAATGTAATCACGGAGGAATTGTTAGTGTGCACATTCATGTATTTCAAGACCTTTCTATGGGACTTTTTGTCACGTAGTTTGGGGCATTTGAATTGAATTATGCCATTTGGGGCAACAGAAACCTCAGCATGGTAATGAAGTCCCAACGGGACATTCAAAACATTAGCAGATTTTATTTCTTCTTTCCAGTGAATGATAAATCTTTCATGACTTTTGACATTTATTATGATAACTCAAACTCCTAGCACCGTAAGTATGTCATAAATCATGTTCACAGACTGAAACACGATTTCTGATGTACACTGCTTTAGTATCAGATAAAAAATGAGAACCTTTTGAATTCGTCTTGTTTTTTTTATACGATTTGAACATACTCAGAGGTTGGTCACAAGTTCAGTCCCTCTGACAGCCTTGATCCTGGCTCTTCAAACGATCTACAAATCGAAACAACGATTTCCTTATTTTATCAATTGCCGTTCTGCTTTGGAGGCCATTGCCGGCCGTAACCTCAAGCACCCTCAAAAGCTGATAGTTTTCGAACCGTACACCTCTCTGAAAACAGATGGATACAACATAGTTTTTGCTTGGGTTCCCAGCCGTTCGAGGCAACGAGGTGGTTGATCAGTTTGCCAAGAGCGTCTCAAGAAAAAAAAGTTCGGCAGGCTGTCTATTCATCACACTGATTTGAAACCCAAAACACACGCTTACATCAAAGACCTCTGGCAAGAGGAATGAAACTCACAGACGGATAACAAACTATTTAAAATCCGTCCAAACCTGAAGGAGTTTTTTACCAGGTTCCTGAGGCGGCCGTAAAGACGAAACAGTCCTGTGCCGCTGGCACACATGCCACTCGTTTTACACCCGTTCTCATCTTTTAAAAGGTGAAGAAACTCCGTGGTGCATTTCATGTCATGTTCCACTCACAGTGAAACATATTCTTTTAGACTGTTGGGACTTGCACGATGTGAGACATACACACTTTACAGCAGACTCCATGAAAACCCTGTTCATTGAGGTCCCTGACGTGATCTTTGAGTTTCTGAAAGAGATTGACATTTTTTTATCTGATCTAAGATTTTACGGAATAAATATTTAATGAAGTTTCTGGTACGTTTTTAGAGGGTGTATTTTAAAGAGATGTGTGAAAGTTTTCTTTTTTTTTTTTTTTTTTTTTGATGACTTGTGAATTGAATTTAACGTGGTGACAGCCCTGATATGGTCTTTTGCAGTCGGCTGGGCTATTAAGCAACATCACCTTACCTATTTCTTGTCAGAAAATGATACAGCCCGGCTCTCCTGCCAACCGATTTTTTCAAAGAAACTTAATTAAAAAACAAAATGCACTCTGGAAAGCTGTTTCACGAAATCATAACATACTTTGAAACGAGTGGCTGTATTTAGAAACAACGGAGATTCAAGCCCGGACACATTGTGTAGCATACGCGCGCATGTGCATACAGGAAGTAAAAGTCAGTTGAAACGTTGCAAAGATCACACACACACACACACACACACACACACACACACACACACACACACACCATTTTTTCTTCAAATATACAATGTCAAACAACCATACGTTTGAGCAGAAAATGCTCTCACCTTTTTAAAGGCGAACATGTCGAGCTGGTTGATTCAGACCGTTGTTTTTCACGAACGTTGAAAAACCTTCATGGCCAGCTCAAAAGCAAGTCCTGCCCAGCCCTATTTTTTCTTCTTTCTTTCTTTTTAAATGGAAACATTGAATCGGTGCGGAAAGCAGCGGAGATAATACGGTTGCACCAGAGATATTTCAATGAAAGCAATCCCTTTGTGCACATTTCTTACAAAATTATCAGTTACATGCATTCATTTATCCATTTATATGTTTTGGTCCTCTACGAACATCAATGTCATAGCTCAAAGGAGGTGGTGTGAAGTATATGGGTG
>JADBJO010011530.1:20000-21557 GCA_016801955.1 Conus betulinus | reverse complement strand
GGATGGACTATTCTGTCAGTGAAGTCATGGGATCTGATCTAACATGCAATGGCTGGAATAAGTAAATAGAGACATTTCTTATCATGCTTTCATTCCAAAATGCCATTAGTAGCAAGCTCTAAACGAAAAACTGGCAGGAATCCTTGGAAAACAGTTGGTATAACATTGCGCTCTTAGACTAGTAACTTGGAGCGTAGTATATAAAAACAAAATGCAGTTCGTTCTTATTTACCATTTTTGCATAGCGGACGAGTAAAATCCATTCCAGTATATTCACTCTAACGATACCGGCGTTGTGCTATGTCTGAAATTTCCCCAGTCTAAATTTGGAAATTGTCACTAAATGTTTACCTGAACCCATTTGCAGATATAACGTTCGACAATCGTGTACCGAACAAAATCTCCGACACATGGTAAATCTGTCGCTAGTTTTGACAGGAAAGTCCTATTTCTGCCACCTGCATGCAATCAATCGTCTGTCTTTAAAGAGAGGAGAGATTCAGGGAGGGAGAGAGGGAGAGAGAGGGAGGGAGAGAGAGAGAGAGGAGAGAGAGAGGAGGGAAGGGAGGGAGAGGAGAGGCGAGAGGAGAGAGTGGGAGGGGAGAGAGAGAGCAGGGAGAGGGGAGAGAGAGAGAGGGGAGAGGGAGGGAGAGAGGGTAAAGAGAGAGAGAGAGAGTGAGAGGAGAGAGAAAGAGAGAGACAGAGAGGAGACAGACAGAGACAGACAGGTCGAGACAGACAGACAAACAGACAGAGAGAGGCAGACAGACAGAGACAAAGAGAGAGGAGAGACAGAGAGGAGAGAGAGAGAGAGAGAGGAGAGACAAGAGAAAGAGAGAGAGGAGAGAGAGACGGGGAGAAGGAGAGAGGGGAGAGAGAGAGAGAGAGATAGCGAAGAGAGAATCGGGAGAATGAGAGAGAGAGAGAGAGAGTAGGAGAGAGAGAGAGAGAAGAGAGAGAGAGACTCTGACCATAGACCAATAGAGGAAAGAACTACTGTGGATAAACAAAGAAGAAAACGAACCTTATCCTTCGCCGCCGTAACATCTCTCCACTACCATATTCCCAAAACCGAAGTCTGGAAACCAGTTTGTGCTCCCCCAATACTACTGCTGTTGCTGCTTTGACTGGAGACATGTCCTGACGACAGGAGAGGGACAGTGCTTTGTTCAAGTGTCTCTCTGCCCCGCTATTTCTCATCTCATCATTGTGGGGGAAAACTTTGAGAATCGATGAAGTCATTGGGTAGGATGAAAAAGCTATCACTTTACTGAGCAAAGAAGTGTGAGTGAGTGTGTGTGTGTGTGTGTGTGTGTGTGTGTGTGTGGTGTGTGTGGTGTGTGTGTGTGTGTGTGTGGTGTAGTGTAGTGTAGTGTAGGTTAGTGTAGTAGTAGTGTAGTGTAGTGTAGTGTAGGTAGTGTAGTGTAGTGTAGTGTAGTGTGTGTGTGTGTGTGGTGTGTGTGGGGGTGTGTGTGGGTGTGTGGTGTGTGTGTGTGTGTGTGTGTGTGATTTTTAAACAGGCAAATGAAGCCGAATCTTTATCCAAATACAATGTAC
>JADBJO010011530.1:5000-7500 GCA_016801955.1 Conus betulinus | reverse complement strand
CTCTCTCTCTCTCTCTCTCTCTCTCATCTCTCCTCTCTCTCTCTCTCTCTCTGTCTATCTATGTCTATATCTGTCTGTCTGTCTCCTTGCCCCCCTCCCTCGCTGTCTTCCCCCATCCTCTCTCTCTCTCTCTCTCTCTCTCTCTCTCTCTCTCTGTCTCTCTCTCTCTCTCTCTCTCTCTCTCCTCTCGCTCTCTCTCTGCTTTCGATCTCCTCTGCTTCCTTCCTTCTTCTCTCTCTATCTGTCTTTCCCCTCTCCTTTCCCCCCTTTCTCTCCATCCACCATACTCTCTCTCTCTCTCTCCTTCTCCTCTCTCACTCCATCTCTCTCTCTCTCTCTCTCTCTCTCGCTCTCTCTCTCCTCTCTCTCATACATTCTATTGTTTTCACACACGCATGCCCCAAACCCACTGGATCAAGATGGATTCTGACCAAATTTTACCGTTACTGGACATACGTATACTGAATTTTTATCAACGATGTTGTAAATTTAGAAAATGATGGTTTTTTTTTACGGTCAGTGTTAAGTTTTGGTTCGGCGTGCTCGTAGGAAAAGGCTGCTTTTGGCCACGCAATGTTCTTTGCAGCATTAGCATTGGCTCGTGGTCTCTGTTTGTTTGCTGCCATGCTTGCGTCTCATATGGTTCTTCCCGGGCACGCTAAGATGCAGTTCGGACACGGGCTGCTTCCCGTCTCTGGTTCCTTTCCTCTAGATCTTCCCCAGCACGCCGAGATGCGTCTCTCGCTCGAGTTTTCGCCTACCTCTGGCCCTTTTCCCCTGGATCTTCCCTAGCACGTCGAGATGCTTCTCTCGCTCGATTTTCCGCCTGCACTCACTGTTCCCATTTCCATTCTTCTGATTGTCCTTAATTTTGTAGGAATAGACTTTGTGCAGAAGTAGTTTATTTAGGATTTGCCTGAGTTAATCAACGGGTCTGTGTCTAACGCAAAAATAGTGTACCAGGCTTTGCACGGTACATTTTTTCTGGTCTCTCTCATTCCTCCCTTTTCATCCCCTACCCTGTCCCATCCATGTTGCAAAATTACTTACCGTTAATGGATATACGCATATCAAATTTAATCAATAACGGTGTAAATTTCGAAAAATAACGGTTTTTTAACGGTCAATGTTAAGTTTTGGTTCATAAAATTTCCACAACATTGTTCAGCGCTGAAAAACTGTACGTGCATACGGAATGTTATCAAGAACATTGTAAATTTCGAAATTTAGAAAAATAACGGTTTTTTAACGGTCAATGTTAACTTTCGGATCTTAAAAATTGTATATCATTGTTTAGCGTTTAAAACTGCACATGTATATCGAATGTCTTCAAGAATACTATAAATTCATAAAATAACGTTTTTTAACGGTCAATTTTAAATTTCGGTTTCGTAAAAGTTGTATATCATTTTTCGGCGTTTAAAACTGCATATGTATACCGAATTTTAACAAGAACAGCCTAAATGTTGAAAAGAACGGTTTTTAAACGGTCAAATTTAATGGTCATAATGACTACTAATGACCCTATGTTACCCGCTGGATGTTCCTGCAGACTTATGTCAAGTCTGGTGGCGATCCGATGACTCTCGTGGCCGCCAACCTCAGAAGATCGGGTTTTTAAACAGTTTTTACAGGGTTTGGTGTTTTTAACGGTTTTTAAACTGTTATATAGATAACGTTTTTAACTGCCAAATAACGGTTCTAATTTTCGAAAAGCAGCCCTGTACCTGTGCAATGTCACCACAGCTATTTGATGAAAAGCAGAGGAAAAAGATGTCTTTGAAACCGTTATATAACAGTTTTTAAAACGGTTTTAATGGTTTTTTTTTTAAGAGATTAGCCCCAAACCATCCTCGATTCACAACAGACGTACTTGCCAAATTTCGAGAAGAACGGGTTTTTTACAGACTTTTTATAGGGTTTGGTGTTTTTAAACGGTTTTTAACTGTTTTAAATAACGTTTTTTTTAACTGCCAAACAACGGTTCTAATTTTCGAGAAGTAGTCCTGTACCCGTGCAATGTCACAACGGCTATTTGAAGAAAAGCAGAGGAAAAAGATGTCTTTGAAACCGTTATAACAGTTTTTTTTACGGTTTTTAACGGTTTTGTTTTTTTTAGAGATTAGCCCCAAACCATCCTCGGGTTACAACTGACGCACCTGCCAAGTTTCATTACAATCGGCTGAGCCGTTTTTGAGTCTATAACGTACGCACACACACAGACAGAATTTGCCATTTATATATTAGACTAGCAGGGGCACCCGGCGTTGCCCGGGATATGAACATTCTTTGCGATACTCACATAACGGCAAACATCATGTATTAATTGTTTTGATTTACAATCAACCCCCCCCCCCCCCCCCCCCACATCTTCCCACCCCCCCCCCCAAATGCACATTCTCTCTCTGTCTCTCTGCCTCTGTGTCTCTCTCTCTCTCTCTCTGTCTCTCTGTCTCTCTCTCTCTCTCTCTCTCTCTCTCTCTCTCTCTCTCTCTCTCCT
>JADBJO010011529.1:50000-62500 GCA_016801955.1 Conus betulinus | reverse complement strand
GATGTAAAAGATCTGGAAATCTATGTCGACAAAAGGTTCTCATGTCAGCACATATCAACAACCCAGCTGCTTTGTACCAAGAGCGAAGGTCACAGGATTTGGTGACTCGCGTAGCCTAACATTCATGTTCGTATGTATGCATTTAATTGGAAAAGAAAAGACTTGGATGAAAAACAATTTGCTGAAATAATCTGGTCTCTGATTAGAATACTTTCCGTTTAAATCTCCTCGATCCTTGTCACATGTTAGGGATTAGAAAGTGAATCTTTTCTAATTATCTACCACCATTATCAAAAATTTCATCCTCCATGCACAGCGGCTTAGTGTGTGTGTGTAGCAGGTAGTGCGAAGGTCAGAATTATGTTGACAATACCTGTATTACTCATTTACTGCAATCCCCGGTTAGAGACCGAGCTCTGAGCGCTTTACAGTCCACGCCCTCAGGTACACAGCGGGCTGCCTGCCTGGCGCCACATTCAGTCGTTCCCTTGTCATTCAGTCGAACTATCAACCCCTTCTTCTCTCATGTCTTCGATTTATCACCGAGGAAAGATCCTACGGGTATTCGCGACGTCCATACCAACTAGCCAAACTGGTCTTCTGTACCGAAAGTTGGTGATGGGATTTTACGTGTGCGTGAACTGTTAGAAATGGGTTCGCGCACGGATTCTCGGTTTCGATTCTAGTTCGAAAACTTGTCTGGAAATCGGAGCTAGAGCCAATGCTGACTCCTGAGGGAAAATCCCACTGTGCCAAAACGGCCTGGTGGAGATTCAAACCCGCGACCCCAGGATCACTAGGATCACAAAAGTCTAGTGCTCTACCAATGGAGCTACTCCGACCTTAGTTTTGTCCTATTAGTCTGAAGCGCCTCAATACGTTGTTGGCAGCCCGCTGGTTACTATAGCGTAGTGGTTAGCGTTGCGGACATGCATGCTTGGATCTTTCGTTTGTTTGTTACTCTTAGTCCTATCTGAAGTAACGTTTTGGGCACAACAGTTTGACTGCTCCACGTGGACTGCGATGGTGGGGCTGTGAAAGGACAGACCTGGATGTGTGTCTGTGCACGGGAGACCCAGAATGAGTTGCGTGGCAACAATACCCATGATGGAGACACAGAAGAAGAAGAGACAGCAAACAAGAAGGAAAATCTATGCACAGATCAGCATCAGTACATAGTCGTGAACAATCGGCTAGCGCTTCAGCTCAAGACAAATCATGCTTTCAAGAAGGCTCAACACAAGGATCGTCGTGCTCTCTGAAAACGGCTGTTTCTCGGTTGACTGACGAAGCAACCCTCTCCGTCCGTCTCCAGGACCGTTCTCTCAAGTGATGTCTGGAAATGATGTCTTGCTTAATTCTTTTCTTGCTGCTTATGTGTGTGATGCAAGACGATGATGTCTAGAAGAATAATGAGAATTTTTAGAGGAGAAAAAAATTAAAAATTTTTTTTTTTTTTAAAAGCTATAGCCCCCTCGTTAGACTGGTGGGTTTGAGGTGAGTGGGAGGGTGGGGAAAGGGAGTATACTCTCAATCAGTAATGTACCCATGGTTTTTCAGAAAATCGACAATAATTCTTCCTACTGTCAAACAAGGAGGGGCAAAGTCACTAGCATGATGGGAAAAAAAAAAAAAACAGTACTTCAGTGTGACAGAGGAATCTAAAACAAAACAAGAGAGAGAGCGAGAGAGAGAGAGAGAACGTGAACTGCTGGGACGGTTTGATAACACTGACCCTGCTATTTCTGTTTTCTGATGCTGAATCTAAAGTAAATATCACAACAGATGTGAGCAAAGATGGCAAGGGGTGTTCCTGCGATGACGGCCGCATAGTTAGACCCTGACTTGTCGTCCGAAATAAATTGATACAACAGTCGTCATGAACTAGAAGGAATCCTTATGGTCTACGTGTTTCAAACGCAAGTTGAAAATGACAGTCATCATGACCTGAAAGAACTCTTAGTCTTACAGTTTTTTTTTTTTTGTTTTGTTTTTGTTTTATTATACAGCGTTTTGACTGACACCATCACATCTGTACAAAATACTCTTATGCTCGTAATTCTAAACCATATTATATTGTTAAAGCAGTTTTGGATTGGTCTAAGTTTCAGAAAATACATGGCTGTCAGGTGGGCGCATATTAATAAACTGCAGCAAACATGAGATCCATAAAAATAGATCTAGATATAGAATTTCAGCTGAAGTGTGTAATGCTGTGATAAATCAATACTTTTTCTTTTTTTTACACACTTGTACTCCAGAGTTGACTTTTTTCATCAATAAAAACAGTTCACATCCCATTGTTCTTACAGGCCTAATCATAAAGCCTATGTAGTGGGCGGATTTGACCCCACCCCCCCCCCCCCCCCCCCCTCCTCCCCATCCCTTTTTTTTTTCTTTGGTAAAAGAACTTAACTTTTTCTATCTTTTACATTTCCGATATTTTTCTGCAAGTTCTTCAAAAGGTGCGCAAGAAGCTGACAAAATGCATACCGGTAGTCGTGAGTTGACCACATCAGGCTTGTCTGCAAGTCCAGTGTAGACTACGTAGAGCAAAACCTTTGCTTTAACAATATACAAATGTCTCCTGTGACTCCCTGTCAGCTGTGCGACAGTTAACCATTTGCGGAGACAAATGAAACATCGCAATCTGAGATGCAAAGTATCGGGGAAAGACTCAGAATAAAAAGGGATGATAGACACCCTAGCAGAAAAGTTTCAGGAATCTTCGAGACCAACAATCCAAAATGTAGACAATATATTGCATCATTAAGTGGAAATAATACGTACGAGTGACAATCCACTCGAGGATACAGTACAGTACACAACCTTGTACATAGAACCATTTTTTTCTGTTCTCTGTTGGTGAATGCGATGGATATTAACAGTACAGAAAGAGTACGGAATGTATGCCGCTCTCCAGATTGTGGTAGTAGTGCACTAGTGGGCCATCCATATTAAAATTTGAGCAATACCCAGATCCAGCACAAGATAAAGAGACATATAAAGACTTTTAAAACCGCTCAACACTGCGGGCATTAATACTGCTGGTCCTTTTTATCGGGATAAAGGAGCAACGCATTACATGCGTTTGAACTTAAATGATATCAAGCTGTATCCCACCAAACAGGTCATCAGGTCTAGCGTTTTCCAGATTATCACAAGGTGCGTCTAGAGAAACACGCCAGACAATATTTACAGCTAACAGAGGAACTGCGAAAAGAGCCAAAACTGTTCATCAATGTCATTAAGCTTCATGATACTTTGTCAAGGCATAATCTTTTTCCGTTGAATAAAACGAATTCCTGAAGTAGCTGGTAATGACATTGGACGATATGGAAACCATATTGTACCCGTGCTGTGAGCACTAGAATAGCTGCCAGCACTGCTACATCTTTTCTACCAATTACGAAGGCTGCTGCCAGAATACTCGTTTTCTTTCTTCTTTTTCTTATATACTTTTTTTTTTTCAAACGTTGGACTGCTGGTTACGTACAATTACCTAACAACGTGTTGACACTTCCACATGATTTTGAATGCTATTTAGGGACTGCAGTTTGATCATATGATGCAAGCTGTCAACGATTTCCCAGCACAAAGAGAAAGTATGGAAGTCTTTAGTCATTTTGTCATTGTAGCCCAGCTGACTACGCAGGGTCCTCTCTCAGGGCTGCTAACACACAGGTAAAACATATCAATTTGAAAGAGTAACTCGCTACAGAGACAAATGTCATCACACCAAGGACAGTAGCAATCAATCACACGGTAGCTACTAAACTATTGACATCATTAATGTGGTTATGCTAAGACTGCTGAGAGAGCCAAGTATTTTCCTTGATTTGTCACCCCATGATCCAAAGGTGGTGCACAACTGCTCCCGGCTGCTTAGTTTTGCAGAAGAAGACAGTTCTTCGCTAGGTCCCACTGGCAACTTCTGATATATATCTTTCTTTCTTCTAGATAAAAATGAAAGTAATTAAAACATGTACATTTAAAAACGTAAGCAAAAATGATTAAAAAGATGTACATATAAGCAACAGTACATAGAAGTCCATATGGGCAAAGAGATACTGCATATATAGTGCACAGCCAGCGTCCACTCTGGACAAAGTGAACAATGGTCACTACCCAGTCGCCAGATTACGACAGATAGCTGACATTTTATACATCATAACCTGAAAAAAAGTCTGGGTTTCAAGAAAAAAAACAACAAGACACTAAAGAGAGACAAGAATGATATTTACATGATTAAGCTAGATTTACGAAAGTAAAAACTTGGCTTAGTTAAGAGTGTTTCGAGTCAGTCGGAAAGCACGTTATGCACTGACCCTGGGCAGCTCTAACGAACGAACGTCCACGGTCAATGCACCGTGTTTCCACGAGGAAAACTCGATCCTACAACAGAATCAAGCCTAACGAACTACACTTGCAGTCCTTCGACCGTGTTTCATTGACCAACGGTCGATAGTCGGGCGGTGATGTCCTCTGTCCTTTACTGTTGGTCATTCAGCCTCACTAAGTCAGACCGAGCTGTAAAAGTTCGCGACTCTGCGAGGTTTAGTTTCAGCTAGTCAACTACACTTTGGCAGATATATAATCACGTCCCACACGGCTGTCAAATAAACAAATACATACATACGTACCTGAATAAATACATACATACATACCTGAATACATACATACATACATACATATACACATACATACCTGAATACATACATACATACATACATTCATACATGCATACATACACACATACACACATACATACATACTGACTGACTGACTGATTGACTGACTGAAACCATTTACTGTCACATTAATATAGTATTGTACTGACATTTCAAAAAACCTTAATAAATTAATTGGAAAACGAAAATGATACAAATAACATCTGAATGACAAAATCATAAAGGAAAATTGACAGGGAAACATTTAACATTTATAGCTAAAATAATGAAATCAGAAACTGCACCAATACAACAAATTACATCTTAACTGTACTAAAACATTTTTGAATCTCTCTCTCTCTCTCTCTCTCTCTCTCTCTCTCTCTCTCTCTCTCTCTCTCTCTGAACAAAATAAAAAAAGAAGACCCCTCCCAAACACACGTACGCAAAAATACACATCACCCAAACACACACACACACACGCGCGCGCGCGCGCGCCCCGCACACACACACACACACACACACACACACACACACACACACACACACACACACACACACACACATACACCACCCTTCCCCTTAATCACGTGTATGAGTGCACACACATATATTCTCTCGCAGACAAACAAATAAAACCAAATCTCTCTCTCTCTCTCTCTCTCTCTCTCTCTCTCTCTCTCTCTCACACACACACACACACACACACACACACACACACACACACACACACACACACACACACACACACACACACAAGGTGGTGCCGTTTTAACCAAGAATGGAGCAAGCACACATCTACAAGACCGCTGCTTGAGGAAATCTTAGCTCTGAACCAAACGTCTTGTCACAAAGGCTAGAACCAGCGGGCTTTTATGCTCATCACCCTATGATCTCATATAACAGTTCTCGATTTCTGGTTAGAAGTGCACCGGACCCCCCATCGCAATGACAGAGGCAATCGAAAGAGGTCCAGCTGGATGTGGTCGAGGAGAAACAGAAGACAACGCCCTGAGATATCTCCGTTCACGGAGAACTTCCTTCCGCTGCCGCCAGTCCGCCCACGACTTGCAACATCAGGTGAAGAATGTGACAGCAGGAGGGCACCCACAAGACCAGACAGGTGATGCAGCTCGTCTCTGTAATGTGTATGGGAGCTCAGGGTCAAAAACACGTGTGGCAGGTGAGGTTTTCCCTGGAACACCTTCTGCTGCCCAGCTTACCTTAGAGCTTCTTCCCATCTGCTCGCTTGTTTTCTCTGCCTGCACTGCCATTACGGTCAATGGACCATTTTTATGAAACTACTTCATGGTCACAGAAATGGTCGTGATGAAAAAGGCCTCCCAGCTAGAGGTCTGCAAAGCGTGCAATATTAGAGAAGCGGATAACGCATTCGCCGTGGCTGTTTCCAGTGTTTCTTCCTTCCAATCGACTTGAAATAATCCGAGTTACACATCTTACCTTCGTGTCGTAAGCATTCTTTCGCTGTTCAGATACGCGAAAGGATGCTACTGCTGAAGATTCTATTGACTGATCTATTACGTCCGTTGATATCAATATAAGAGTGGGCATTGTATTGGTGATGTAGATTTTTTTTTATATACTTTATATAACTGTTATTTCGTGTCAGTGAAACGACACTCACAACATGGGTTAGGGATGCCATTAAGTTGTAGGTTTTTTAACGCTTGCCTTCGTCAGTCAAGTGCATAGCCCTACATGGAGACACGCTACAGACGTCTTCCTTCAATACTGACAATGGTAAGGAAAACTCCACACGATGTGTTAGTATGAGCCACTGAGCCGTTAGAAGAGTGAGAACGTATACACAGACATTAGAAGTTGATAATGAATGTGTTCGCTAAAGTGTGTATCCGTTGCTCTGTGTGTACGTGCGCGCCCAAACACACACACACACACACACACACACACACACACACACACACACACACACACACACACACACACACACACACACTGGGCAAGAGTCATGCATACATACATACATACATACATACATACATACATACATACATACATACATACATACACACACACACATACATACATACATACATACATACATACATAAATACATACATACATACACATACATACATATCAATTACTTTAATGCATCAAGTTGTCAAATCAACAACAATGCACAGTAGTCCAGATTGCAGGCGCATCAATAAACGTTGAAAGTCAACATCTGTCAGTTTCAATGCTGGTTCATGAGGTGATTCCGCCTTGACCAAACACGCCTAGACCCAATCATGACAGACATGCTCAAGTATTTTGCGAGTTGTTTACATTTTGTTATGGGCAGTCCTAACATTGAAAGTCCTGAAACCACTCTTTTATGAACTATGCTAGTGAACCTATTACAAGAACAACCACTTTCGTGCTAAATCCGGCATCACTAAGAGCATAGCAAAGAGGCATGTACTTTTTTGAAATTTGCCCCTCATAGCATGTTTGTATGAATGCGTCAAATGGGTTTGAAACCTCGATGACGAATGCCACCGAGTTTTCGATGGTCGATGAAGCATAGATCAGGTTTCAGCCTTGGCAGATCTTCAACACCGTTTATAGAGACAGGCCTATTTTGAAAAACATCCACAAAATCCGTCGCAATGCATTTCTGTAGCTCCTTTCTGATGATCTCAAACGCATCTGTCGTGTCTTTGTGTGTAGAGGCCCCTCAGTTGACGACATCCATTCAAGGCATGGGAATTTGTGTCAGAACGAAACCCGCACAAAGCACACTCTCTCCGTAAGTATCAGGATAGTAGATGTTGTTCACTGCATTGGTCTCCAGCAGCTGTAGACGTCCCTTGCTGATGAACCTGGTTATTTGGTCATTGACGTTGGTGTTGGTGAGGTGTCCTATGGAGTGGGTCATTGCCGCATCCGGAATTGCAACCCGGATGATTCTCCCTTGTTGTTGCAGCTGCTGAAACAATTGTTTAGAATTACTGTAGCGCATTTGAACTACTCCATCCTCAGAAGCTGGGAGTACTACTCCGAAACTGTCGCTGATTTTCATCGAATTCCAGCCTTAGATCCAGTCGCACACACAGCTCATGGAGCTCAACGAAGGAAGACCGTGACCAGTTGTCTTTTCCTGTGTGATACATTCTGTTACATATATAACCTGTTATATGTGTTATATATATATATATATATATATATATATATATATATATATATATATATATATATATATATATTGTTAGCCTGCACTTGTTTTCCCCCACTACTTAATTGTTCAGCATCATATTGTTTGGTCAATCAGTGGGAGATTGCATCTCTTAGGAGATCCAAGTAATGGTTGTTCTGCACAATTCTTAGCCACTGACAATGCTTGAGTTATTGAACAGCCTAGCTGACCACTCAGACTGTTCCATATCTTTTGATCTCCCTTGCATCCTTGAATGGATCCTCAGGCATAGGCTCAAAGATTGTCCTTTACATTTTATACTGTTTGCATAATGCTTTAGTTTTTTTTCAGCAACTTTTTTCCTCTCCACACTTTTGTTTCATTCCGTTTATTATCCTTCGCTGGCTGCTTTGGGGGTGCTGTTCGATTCTTTTTTGAACGCTTGGTGGTGGGACCACCACAGAATTATGGACTGTGGTGTGTCTCTCTGTTTGACACCAGGAGCGCAGATACAATCAGCCGTGTCTCCCTGATGAGTCCGATCCAGCTGACGAAAGGCCTCGGAGCAGGCAATGCAAATAGATAAAAATCTCGGAGCAGGGCAATGCAAATAGATCTGCCTTCGAGAGGGATTGCGATGGTTTCTCAGGCAACTGGTGAAGGGTTTTTCATTATATATTTCCACCGTTTTCTTCATCGATTTTTTTTTTTTTTTTTTACTAAAAGTTTGAATTTTTGCCAAGTCATTACTATAATGACCGAAGAATTGTTAGCCTGCACATATTTACTCCTACTACTTAATTGTTTATATGTGTGTATAATCTGTTCTTGCTTAATTTTTTTTTTTTATTCTTTTGCTGAATAGTAAGAGAGTGAGCGTGGAGGACGGGAGCGTTCCAATTTGAACATTTCACACCCCGTGAGGAAGGAAGGCAGTAAAACTGAAGTTTGGGACATTTCGAACTTATTCCCTTAAAATTTTGATGTATACACACACACACATGCGTGTGTGTGTATAAATACATGTATACGCACACACAGAATTTTTTTTTCTCTCAATTTTAAACCTTTGCCAAGTCATTACTATAATGATGGAAGAATGTTAACCTGCACTTGTTTTCCCCCCCCTACTAAATTGTTCAGCTATATATGTGTGTGTGTGTGTGTGTGTAGAGAGAGAGGCATATATACAAACATAAATATGTATAGAGTGAGAGAGACGAAAGTCAATCACGGACAGACACAGAGAGAGAGAGAGAGACATACACGCGCGCGCGTGCGCACGCATACACTCATGGAAAACAGAGGGGGCAAATAAAACTGATACCAAATAACATAAATATTAGGAAGAGAGGCCACTGACTCACCGGATTCCTCTTTCATCGCGTTGTAGTAAATTCAATCCCCGTCCACAATTGTCGCTCGCTGACAAGCTATTTATTCTCCCTTCCTTCCACAATCTGCTTTCTTTCCTTAATTCGCCTATTTCCAAGGATACTAGAGCAACGTTCTGAAGCATTCAAGATATATGAATTGAAAAAAAAAAACAGCAATAATCATACACGAGGTCACACGCACACACACACACACACACACACACACACACACACACACACACACACACAAACACACACACACACACACACACACACACACACACACACACACACACACACACGCACACACACACACACACGAGTTTGAGACGTGCACGCTACCAGCTTTAAAGCAACTAATTCTTTTTTTTTTTCAGAATCACTGCCTCTGGGGGATCCTAGGTCATTTACACTCTAAAGCGATTCCTAGAATGAAGCTGCCAGAGATTCTAGCATAAACCAGCTGGGATAGTATTTAAGTGAGAGTGGTGTGACCTTTTATTTTCGTGTATGGAAGAAAAAGGTGCAATGACCTGAGCGTGTAATGTATAGTGACATGTGATGATGGCACCCTGCTGCTTCCAGCCCTAATAAAGCTGAAACACAGCGTTTGAATGGTCTCCAAGGAAATTAAGGTGGAGAAGGAATGGAAGGGAAGGGGCGGGGTGAGGGGTGATTGTTACGTGTGAGGCTAGGGGGTGCAGGTGGGAGTCGAGAGAAAATGAAACATTAAGTTGAGAGGAAGAGGTGGCGGGTGTCATGACCTGGCTAAGGCTTCTGAGAAGGCATGGGAGACAGAGAGAAAGCGGAGTTTCTTTTAAAAAAAAAATAGAAAAAAAAAAGGGGGGGGGGGGGGGGGGGGGGGGGGGGGGAAGAGCGAGGGATTGAAGAGGAGAGGGAGGGAGGGAGAAAAACAGGCTGTGTCAGGTTGTGTGCTCTGCTTTGTGTTGGTGGATATCACGGTAATCTATGTGTCAGTGACTTTTCTTGGAGTTTTTCACGAAATTTTATCGTACTTTCAGGTAATAGAATATGTGCTTTTCATCCTGTAAAATGGGGGACACTATTAAAATGAAAGGTGAACAGCACATCATCCTATAAACCAGGGGACTGTCAGGATCCAAGTTATAAAGCACGTCATCCAGGGGACACTTAGAATCAAAATTACAGAAGGCACTCTATAAACCAGGGGGCACTGAGGATCAAAGTTACTGAGCACATCAACCTTTTATCATGTGACTGTGGCAGGACCAAAAATTACTGGGTACATAATCCTAACACTCAGGAATCACTTCCGATGTCAAAGTTGATAAAGCTCGTTATCCTGTTAATCAGGGGACACAACCAACATCCAGAATGACGTGACAGACTGAGCAGTTGTATGGGGATGTGACATATCATGCAGACTAGCACATGGCTCGTTCGCTGCGAGTGTGGCATACGCCGAAGGAGAGATGGCAGATCTCCTTTGAAGGACACTGATGTAAAATGTCAGTGTCAGGTGGCGCAGCGATCCTTCCAGCCATATTTTGTTACGGTGGGTCTAGCCTGTGTCGCCGATAGACGGCTCCTGGAGATGTGGGGCGATCGGCGATGGAGCGCTGCCTAACTACGATTACTGTGGCCTGGGATACCGTGTTCTGAGCCCCGCAGGCATGGGGGTACCCCTGATGATGTTGGGCTGAAAAATTGCCCTCGAGGCGCCGTAGTCTGCGTGTACCCGCCAAAGTCTAGGGACTCGCGCAAGGGTCCAGCGACTTTCATCCTGCTCCCTCCTTGAGGCGGCCTCACGTAGCACAGGACCATCGCCACCCGAGCACGAAGAAAGCCACCTGGTGGTCCTGAAGAAAGACTTTTGGTTGGGGAAAAGAGGCGAAATACACCGACGCCCCATCGTCGGCCGACCATTAGCCGAATTTGAACTGAAGTTTAAAAGGAACTAGAGCTCCGAGAGGGAAATACGACAGCACCACACGCGACTCGCCCACTACTGCCTGCGACAACACTTGCCACAGAACATGCAGACCTATGTCTGCGAGTGCACCTTGTCCTTAAAGGCCTCAGGCCAATACGACGTTAAAATCACCCACGAACGAACAAACGAAGCACTCGTCTTTGAGTCAATTGACGCTTCCCTCTGGTCTCCTTTTCGAGCAAAGGGCCGCAACTACTCTTCACTGTTATTAAAGTAATGTCGGAAAAATTGCTAGCCTGCATTTGTTTCCCCCACTACTAGATTATTAAATATAAGAAAAAATATATATATGCGTATATATATATATATATACATACACACACACACACACACACACATATATATATATATATATATATATATATATATATGTGTGTGTGTGTGTGTGTGTGTGTGTGTGTGTGTGTGTGTGTGTGTGTGTAATGCTGAGCAATTTAGTATTGGGGGGAAAACAAGCGCAAGCTAACAGTTCTTCCGTCATTACATTTATGACTTGGCAATACTTTTAAAGATAAAGGAAAAGGCAAAAGGAACAGGAAAAGAAAACGGGAAAAGAAAAAAAAAAGAGAATAAAAATTTAGGGCAGTATGTTAAACACCTCACTAGCAGAATATTAGAACCATTGGAATCCATCCTGGAGACAGACCCCTTTATACTACCTGCTCCGAGGCTTTCTTCCGCTCGATCGGATTCATCAGGGAGGCACGGCTGATTGTGTATGTACTCCCTAGATAGACAGATAGATAGATGATAGTGAGAGAGAAGGTAGGTAGATAGATAGATAGATAGACAGATACATAGATATAGATATATTTGTTCATACATGCGTACATACATACATGCATGCATACATACACACACACACACACACACATATACATATATGCACACATACATGATACATACATACATACGTACGTACGTACATACGTACATAATGCATACATACGTACGTACATACATACATATAAGTGACAGCAGGACTCTAATGTTTACCGGTAACTAAGGCAACATCCCAAGACGCCGGTGACAACGTGAATTACAGTCACATGTATCACACTTCAAGCCGACCAAAATTGGAATGACGTACCACGCTGTCACGTCCAGTTGTCCTTGACAACAACATACGTCACACACAAGACAAACAAGTTCAACACATCCTGTTTATACCTGATCGTTTGCGTGGACTGTAGTCACCGAGTGTCTAGCGTCCTCAAGTTCGTGTAAACATCGTGGTCACTGATACCTGAGCCCGGGGGGTGGGAGGTGGGGGGGGGGGGGGCATCCTCTCCCCCTGACCTCTCTTCAGTGATAAA
>JADBJO010011529.1:37500-45000 GCA_016801955.1 Conus betulinus | reverse complement strand
AAGCGTGCAATCCAATGTACATGTGCTATGCAAGGGTGTAGCCCACTCCTCTACTTTCTCTTGTGTCACCGAGGAGGTTCATTAATCAATAAAACATGTGCCACGCTGAGGTGGTTTACTATACTGCTTTCCCCTGTGCCACCATGGGGGTGTGTACACTTGTAAACATATTTCACGCTAGAATAGTTCAACAGTTACATCGTCAATACGAAGATGATGAAACAGTAGATCACTGTTTTTCGGTGTGTAGCGTTTTCTCCAGATTTTCTTTGTTGTTGCTGTCGTGTGCGAAGCCGCGCGAATGTGTGTGTGTGTGTGTGTGTGTGTGTGTGTGTGTGTGTGTGTGTGTGTGTGTGTGTGTGTGTGTGCGCGCGCGCGCGCGTGCGTGCGTGCGTGCGTGTGTGTGTGTGTGTGTGAGGGGAAGGGGGTATCCACGTTGGTAGTTGAAATAGACCAAACACTGAAATCTCCACACAGTGCCCGTAAGTGTTATGCTGAGTTGTCGCCCCGGCCCCCAATCCTCATGCCCAGCCCTCACTCTCTTCCCCCCCCCCCCCCCCCCCCCCCCCCCCCCCCCCCGATTTTCGGCCATAGCCCAGGTTGTGCTTTCAGGCTGAGGACTGCAGACTTCAATCCTGAACTCAAGCGTGACACCGGACCTCGTTCCGCCTCTTGTCTGTATTAGCTGGCGACACACACATCTGCCAAACTAGACATAAGAATTGCTCGATAACTGATTCACATAGGTAATTTCATGAAAGCACCCATACTCACGCACACGTTTGTCAGCCAGCATGCTCACTTGAACGTCTTCCATCTAAACATGCATAGCTCGCTGACGAGTCTGTCGCACGCAATTATAGTTTTTTACATTAGATTTTTCTTTACAATATTCATTTCCATTTGCAATATAGGAAGACAAGACACGGTTTTTCAACATGAAACTATAAGCTAAGTAACTGGCTTTTTCTTTTTATATAGCATCCAGCTGTCGGGAGCATTTTTTTTTTTTTTAATCCGGAAGCTGGTTGCGCTGAATCTTTTATTTTACTTCTGTACAAACACTTTCCGTAGATCTCACCAAGAGAGGGTAACTGGCATTCAGTGCTCCTGGTGGCTGTGTGTACAATGCCAGGGTTTCTACTTTTAAAAATATTGCTGAAACCAGACAGCGATGGCCTGACGCACTTAGGGAAATCAATGACGAAAAGAGGGGGTGCACTCTCAAAGAGATGAAGACAAATACATCTTTCTCTGCCGCATAAGGTTTGCATCGGCTTGGAGACAAAGTAAAGAAAATGCACCGGCTGCAGGCGTTGTTTTCAAAAACAGGAAGAGGTGAAACGGTTTTTTTGTCCCCACCGGATAATTAGCGGGAACGAAAACATTAACATCAGCGTCACTGGATACAGCCTCCGCCTGATTTTTCATTCGACAATATTTTTGTTAAAGTTCAACCTCGTGTTGTCGTCTGTCTTTTTTTCCCCAGTAGGAACTTTATCTTTTGATTCTGGTCTTTCTGTGTTCATTCCAGATTCGGATTCTAATCATTTTTTTTTCTCTTTTTTTTAATATTTGTATATATTTCAAGTATTTTGTATTCCAGAGCTATTTTACGTTTTTTCAACTTCTAAGAGAATCTTTCTCTCTTACTCTGCCGTTATATTAGCCATTTTACGTCTTGCTAAGATTTTTTTTTTTTTTTTTCCGGCTGCCAATTTCAAATTCATCGCATTCAACTTACCACCCTGCTCCGCCCTTCTAGCTACTGATTTAGCAGCTCTTTCCACGATGTACATTATACAGTATCAAAGCCTGAGTCCAGCACTCATATACAAATAAAAAAATAAGTTCAGTTTGTTATCAACGATCATCACAGACTAAATAACAGCAAAATGTAAGATAATATGTTCATCAAATCTTCAAAACATCAGTTCCATTTCTTTTCTCATGTTATTAAGGTATTACAGAGAAAACAAAAGCACGTACATGTTATCTGGATAATTGTTAAATGTCTAAAGATAAAACATGATACACATGATAAAGAAGACATAAGCAAACAGACGAGACAGTGCTGTCGTTTTCATTAACATAATAGAGAGCTGTACCAAGATGATATAAACCAGAGAAACGAACGGCCAAAAAACTGATTAAAAAAATTAAAGCAAGTGGATCTTTGGTATGATGCATTCATAATATTGATCCTGACAATGATATCTGAGGAATAAGCTTATGCCCCCCTGGTTTACAGGATTATGTCCTGGGTGATTTTGATCCTGACGTCTCCTAGTTCATGGATAATGCGCTGAGTAACTTTATCCTGTCAATGTCCCTCTGGTGTATAGGATTATCTGCTGGATACTTTGATCCTGACAATGTCCTCTGGTGTATAGAATTTTCTGTTGGGCTCTTTGATTCTGACAATGTTCTCTAAATGTATAGAATTATCTTTTTTGGATACTTTGATCCAGACAATGTCCTTTAGTGTATAGAATTATCTGCTGGATACTTTGATCCTGACAATGTCCTCTGGTGTATAGAATTATCTACTGGATACTTTGATCCTGACAATGTCCTCTGGTGTATAGAATTATCTGTTGGATCCTTTATCCTGACAATGTATTCTGGTGTAAAGGATTATCTGCTAGGTCCTTTGATCCTGACAATATGCTCTGGTGTATAGCGTTATCTGCTGGGTAATTTGGTCCTGACAATGTCCTCTGGTGTATAGGATTATCTGCTGGGTCCTTTGATCCTGATGATATGCACTGGTGTATAGCATTATTTGCTGGTTATTTTGATCCTGACAATGTCCTCTGGTGTACATGATTATCTGCTGGATTTTGATCCTGACGGTAGGTATTGAAAATACAGTCATTCAGTATGTACAACACTGATTTCTGTACGATGGTTGCAACAGGAACAGCAGTGTTTATTCGTGAAGAGAACACTATACCATTAAACAATTACACTTGAGTTAAAATGTACCTCAAAGTTCAAACTTATAAAGCTGTCCTTCATGTTGCCATCGTTAGATCACAAATTTGACCCTTTTGTCGTGTACATCGTTTACGTCTCTGACAACATACGCGCTAGCCTTGCCCTGTCTTCCCCGTGAGCAGTAAACTGTGAGAGATGGATTTGATAGACAACTTCGTTATCTGTGCCTTAAACAACACGCCATATTCTAAACGAAAAGAGCAGAGCAAAACTTTCATCACACTAGCGTCGTTCAAGCATTATCACTTTGTGTAAACGAACATTATTCATGTGTGCCCAACCTAACCTGGGCCAGGTGATTTTGGACTCTTGGCAAGATTTCCCCTGAGGGATTGTTTGAAAATGACCATTGCTCCTGAGGTCAGATGCCATTGCAACTTTACGCTTGGTAGTGTGCAGTGACACTGCATGTCTCTGTTGGTACTCGTCATTGTTCACCTCTGACAGTATCAAAGACAGGTGCTTCGCGCGGTGCAGTGTGCAGGGCTGCCTGATCAAGAATGCCTACTGCTAGGACGACTTTGTGCGTCGGTCTGAACATGAAAGCTCCTGTGAAGAAGCTTCTGAGTGTTATTAATCCGCGAGCAAGCCTTACAATGCAATCTTCCATTCTCTACTAGCATTTGAAAAGCGAGTTCAGGAAAGAAAAAGCTCAGGTTTGAACACGCTAGAATATTAAACGCCTGTAATTTTGCCGCGATTGGAAGACAGAGCGGTATCAAATCTTATCAATGGTGGAAAGTATTCCTATCAAGTGTTTACTGATGATCGTAGAGAAGAAACAGATTTGTGCCCAATGGACTCTAGCTACTCTTTTTGCATCAACTCATATCATTTAAAATATAGGGGGATTCCATGGGAAGAGTGATTCACTATGAAATGTAAGCATAATTATAGAGTGTCTGAATTTACATGTGTGCACTACATGCATTCATGCATTTGTATATCACACGACATAGATACTTCACAGCAGACACCATGGAGAACTCGTTTAGGCATGTTCTGTCAGATGTAATTTGTTGGATCTAAAGGAAACAAACAAAGTTCTTTTTTAAAAAATGAATGAATGAATACATAAGCAAACAAATAGATAAATAACATTTTCTTATTTGGTATGAGATTTGGTGGAAAATTGATTCAGTTTTATGGTGTTTTAAGCATAGTTGAAATAAAATTGATTTATGAATGTAAATCTGATTTAACAACAAACACATATGGAATTGATTAACATAATGTAACATTCCTGATATTCCCCCCCCCCACCCCCCAACCCTCCACCCCATCCATCTTCCGTTCCCCCCCGTGTTCGGCTGCGCTATGAATGCGTTTAAATCGAAAAGTCTTTCGAAGATTTAACAACAAAAATTGAAAAGTGGAGAGGGGAAGACACTAGCTGCAGTGTTGCTCAGTGAATCAGCTGTCATTTGGCAAAACATCAAAGCGCAGGATCATTATGTCTTTTGGACGATGCTCTGTAAGCGGGATGCTAAAACTGGCTCTGATCACCTCTGCTTGTTCGGATAAACTGATCTGCTCATTAGTTTATCAGATCAGATTCATTTTTTCCAATGCCTGTTTTGGTACTCAAACGCACGCACGCACACACAATACACATACACATACACATACACACACACAGGCACGCACGCACGCACACGCACACACATACACACACGCGCGCGCGCGCGCGCGCGCGCGTGCGTGCAACTCTTATGTGAAACAAATCAGTGTCACAATCTCATGTGTCCACGTAAACTCGGGGAAATTTTCTCATTTGTGGTCTTTGCAAAACCAGCCAGGCGATACAAGAGGCTTACGAGCTGATCAAGCAATTCTGGGTTGAATTTTTTTTTTTTTTTTTTTTTTTTTCAGTTCATTTTTTTTTTTTTCACTGAATTTTCGTTTCCTTTACTTTAGCATTGTCACAAAATGAAGCATGCTGAATAAGCTAACTGAGCAAATTTTAACAAAAATTTTAGTGTTGTTCAAGAAATTCTTGGTGTGTTTTATGTGGGGACACACAATGATTTTACTTCAAATGGTTCCATTCCTTGTCTGCTATAAACTTCTCTTTGCTCAGTTTTATGGTGTTTTGAGCATATTTTTGACAGCTAGTAATATAAGCACAGTTGACGGCACTGAAGAAAGAACAAGAAAAAGGGCAATCAAAGAGAGTGGTAGAAGAGCGGGAATTGCAAGCCAAGACCTATTTTGACAGTCCCTAGGGGACTAATATAAGCACAGTTGACGGCACTGAAGAAAGAAAAGGGCAATCAAAGAGAGTGGTAGAAGAGCGGGGAATTGCAAGCCAAGACCTTCCACAAGGCGGGAGAGCTGTTTGCATTGAAAAAGCTCCCGGCGTCCCTATGGGGACTAATGGGGAAATAATGACTCCTGAAGATGGATGAAAATCAGTGTGAGAAGGAAAGACGAGAAAAAGGAGGGGGGGGAAAAAAAACAAAGGCTGAAAGATAAAAAAAGGAAAAGGAAAGCAAAGGGAAAAAAAAAAAAAAAAACAAAAACAAAAACAAAAGGGGGGGGGGGGGGGGGGGGGAAAGATATAAAAAAAGAGAAGAAAGGAAAAAAGAAAGACAGGAAAAAAAAATGATGGGAAACAATGTGAGAAGGAAAGAAGAAAAAAAAGGAGAAATGCATAGGCTGAAGGACAGGAAAAAAGAGAGAGAAAAGGGATAAAAAAAAAAAAAAGAAAGCAAGGCAACAGAAAAGAAAAAGCTTCAGGGAAAAAGGAATGGAATTTTTTTTTACGTGAGCTAAGTTAAATCGTCATTTTGACCTATATTTACAGATAATGCTGGTTGGACAGCTTACAAAGAGGGACAACAACTTTCTCTGTTCTAAAGCAGACAATAAAGTGTTCCGTGCTGTTCTCTTCTGAGTCCACGTTGGTGGCGCCATCTTATCCGAACACGTGTACGTGAAATGACGTCGACCTAATTATAAGGTGTGTGTAGGAAAAGAAACTAAACAGATTCGAACAGCTTTATATCATGTTTTGACACAAAGAAAAGCATGTCGTATGTCTTCCCCCTGTAACACACACAGTCTTGTCTTGAATAAGTCTTTGTTTCTTCCACTCCATGGAAAGAGCGAAAGAAATAAAGAAAAGATACAAAGCATATAAACGTAATCCCAGTTTATCTTGAACAGTGATAACCTTTCTATATACCGATTTTGTTTAACGCAGCAATATATATAAAAGGAAATCACGGCAAAATAACGGTTTTTTAACGGTTATTTAACCGAGGTACACTTTTAAAAACTAGTATTCTAGTTCTCACTGGGGCTAAAGCCTGTGTACATACTAAATTTCATCCAGATCGGACAATATGTCAAGAATAACAGTTTTTAACGGTCAAATTTTGAAAACACTATATAGAAGTGCCATTTGTGTGTGATAGCCTTTCTATAAAACAAATTCATTAAAATCCACCTACATATAAGACATAACGGCAAAATAACGGTTGTTAACGGTTGTTTAATCCATTTTCAGCATTACATCACTTACATATGGAAAGAGGCTTCGATTTGCCACAAGATCATCTAAACCGCTTATAAATCGGCCAAGTACTTTCTGAGATATTCCATAAATAATAAAAAGCCGTTTTGGGCCGTTACAGCCGTTAGTAACGGCTATTCTGGTACAATAAAACACCGGGCATCATCCGTGATCCATAATGAACATACCTACACATTTTCAGAAAGATCGGCCCAGACGTTTTGTCTGGAGCGAGTGGAGCACATTTTGACTACGGACAGATACAGACAGACAGACAGGCAGACAGACAGACAGACACACACACACACACACACACACACACACACCACACACACACACACACACACACACACAGAGAGAGAGAGAGAGAGAGAGAGAGAGAGAGAGAGAGAGAGAGAGAGAGAGAGAGAGAGAGCATTTCTTCGTTCCCATTGATTGTAAAAGACTCCCTGAAACTATGAGAACTGGGAGTGCAAGAAGAAAGAAGGAAAGGAAGAAAATAAGACACGCAAGAAGAGACCCAAGAAAGAAGGAAAACAAATGATCTAACTAGCAAACAAAGTGAAAGACGGTGTTTATATTTTTCACGTGGAGTTCCATTTTCACTCCGTACCCAGACCTTCGCAAGCTGCTAGTCTATAAACTTGAGTGTACAAGTGATATACATGTTGTCCCTGTGGACTTGGACTTATCCAGACGTGAGTGAGAGAAAATGACGAGAATGTCGTTTATATCAGCAAAAAATTAGTCATACAAAGAAGGTCTTTAATCGGGAAAAAGAAAAGGACTTTACTCAAATGAATGTCGACTTATCCTGGCCTTGACGTATCTGACTCTGACGATAATTAGAGAGAGAGAGAGAGAGAGAGAGAGAGAGAGAGAGAGAGAGAGAGAGAGATGAAGTCTAAACAATCGTGTTTCTAGTTCAGCTTTTTCTCTGTAAAAAAAAAAAAAAAAAGAAAAAAAAAAAACGCGCTCTCTTT
>JADBJO010011529.1:27500-30000 GCA_016801955.1 Conus betulinus | reverse complement strand
AGTTTTTAATGTAGCTGCAGGTTCTTTTGCTGTCCTCACTCACAGCAAAGTGTCATAGCAGGGAGTACCAAGAGAGAGGTGGCAGGTCTCCCTCAAAGGGTGCTGAAGTGAGAGATCAATGTCATGCGGCGCAGCCAACTTTCCAGCCACTAGGCGTGAAGGCAGGTCGAGCCTATGTCGCTGGCGGACAGCTCCTAAAATGTGAGTGATCAGCGAGGGAGCATTTGCTTAAGTGCGACGACCGTGGCTTTATGCGGCACAGGACCATCGCGACCTGAGCATGAAGAAGGCCGCCCAGTAGAGCAGACAGAAAGACCTTGAATGGAGGCGAAAATTACCGACGCCCCACAGTCCACTGACCAACACCACAGAGAGGGCATCAGTTCACAGAAGCAATTGCTGAACACTAGTTCAGCAAGAAGAAAGAAGAGGACCTAGACTCCAGTTTGGGACGACAAACAGAACAGAAAAAGGACACCCCCCATCCAGAACCAAACCCAAGACACTTGGCAACAACCAGACATCCTGCCCAAACTACAGCCTTAAGACTGGGACACCATGTTATTGAGAGCTAGCTTCAGGCCTATAGGGCATTAATCTCACCTCTTTGGCTTCAGTTTGTTATTGCTGTTGTTGTTGTTATTGTTGTTGTTGTTGTTGTTGCTGCTGCTGCTGCTGCTGCTGCCACTGCTCTTCCTCCTGCTGCTGCTTGGTTCTCCGCAGCCTCCCATGAAAAGACTGACTCATCAAAGTATCAGTGTTGGTGGACACGTGAAGGGAAAGTAGAGACTGATTTGTCTTCCCTCGTGGCGTGCAGTGTTTACCTGACAACGTGACTTGAAAAACCCCGCCGCTAGAAGGTTTGAGGGTGCTGTACGGTTTGCTTTTTGCCTTGCAATTCTCCTTCCTCTTATTTTGCTTGATTTTGGTTGTTTCTTGTTAACGTTCGGTGAAGTGTGTGTGTGTGTGTGTGTGTGTGTGTGTGTGTGTGTGTGTGTGTGTGTGTGAGAGAGAGAGAGAGAGAGAGAGAGAGAGAGAGAGAGAGAGAGAGAGAGACAGACAGACAGACAGACAGACAGACAGACAGACAGGAGTGGGGGGGGTGGATGTGGAGTGTGGGGGTGGGGGGTGGGGGGGGTGGGTGAGGCGCGCGCGCGTGTGTGTGTGTGTCCGTGTCTTTGTCTGTGTATCTGTCTGTGTGTGTTGAAGACAGACATGCCTCTGCCCTCCATCTCTTCCCCCGCCACCCGCGTCATCCAAATCATAGCCAAGGAAAGCTGCTGCCTCCCCTGCCCCCCCCCCCCCCCCAACCTCCCCTACTAATTGACCTTTCTCCTTACCTTGTTTCTATACGCTACTGACCCCAGCACAAGGCTGCAATCTGCAAAACAAAAGACAGACGACAAACAAATGTTAAAATTCAACTAGTCTTTGGGTCAGTTTCTTTCCTTTTATAATCTAATAATTATCATGACTGCAAGCTAAAGGTAAATATCTTAAATGACTGAAGATGAGAAAGGGAGTCTTTCCTTTAATTCTGTACCACCAGTGTCTTTTTTTGTCCATGCACCCCAGATAGTCATGTCACTGATTGTTATCACTCTGTGCGCACTGTTGCCCGAATGTGCCATGACATGTGCGTTGGGAAGTAAGTTAAGAGAAGGAACAGAGGGTGGAGGAGGAGAAGAGAAGGAGGAGGGAAGGGGGAGGGGTGGAGCTTTTGGATGGGGGGGGGGGGGGGGGGGGGGGGTGAAATCGTGTCTATCGTGTGTGTGTGTGTGTGTGTGTGTGTGTGTGTGTGTGTGTGTGTGTGTGTGTGTTTTAAGAAAATCTGGCCCGTTAACGTAGGCCTATTTGTTTTCAGTCCAAGGCCAATGATTGGGGTTCTTTTGAATTTGGAACTGAACCTCATGGGATAGAAATGATCAATGAAATTATGAGGATGCATTTCACGTTCAACTTCCGCAGTAGCATAGGAGACCGCGAAAATGAGAGGGAGCAGAATTTGCGGAAAAACGAGGGACCTTCGTTTCATACGGAAACGGAACCAGGAAAATCGCTCCATAACTCAAATTAGCTAGCCGTGGGAGTCCACCTGTGAGAGAAACGAAACTTCAAAGTAGAAGATTCAATGGATCGGCTTCCATCCTGATTCTATGAAACGACAGACATCACCACCACCACCACCACCACCCCCCACCCACCCACACACACACACACACACACACACACACACACACAGACACACACACGAACACACACACACACACACACACACACACACACACACACACACACACACACACACACACACACACACACACCATCCCTCTTCCCTCACCTGACCGCACCTGAAACATTTCACTGCAAGGTCACACTGCTTCTGAATATACTTCTTGTCAAACTGGTTAAGATTTTCCGCGCAAGAGCCAATACCATGTCAGGGCGCACTGAACGCATTCTGACTGGTCCGTTACCCAGTTTTAAAGTAGTAGCAGGT